>JAAAKG020154520.1:0-30636 GCA_010014905.2 Druon quercuslanigerum | reverse complement strand
CCCCCCGCACTGTTGATACCCCTCAGACAAGGCTTAAGGCCGGGTATTTAACAAAATCTTCTATTAAAAGTCATTTAAAATCCCCAACATTTTGGTACCCGTCCAAGGCTCCTGGACTAATTCTTCAATTTTTACAGGACATATTTTTTCCGTGTAGAGGATCTTTAATTTTTATGATTGTTGTTATTAGGATATAAAACAACTTCAAGTAATAAAAAGCGAAACAGGTTTACAACACCAATAATTGCGAGATTTTCGCGACATATATTTATACCATATTTTTTAAATCGCAATTAGTCAGAAATATGTGTAAATGATTTCAAAGTACGTGGGTCACATTGACATAGTAAGTTTTCTGTGACCGAAAAAATAGATGGGTGCTCCGAGGGTAAAAGGGAAAATTGCAGAAAAGATATTTACATGTCTGTTTTGCTATTTCTTACCTCTCCTTGATTTGATATACATTATCTTCAATAATACGTCAAAGTCGATTTGAGAATTTTCGAAACATTTTTGAATTGCTTAGCACATCTATGAATCTCTTGGTGAATATTATTATTTAGGAAAATATTATTGTAAAGAATATTTAAGTGAATATTTTTATGAATAATTACGTAAATTAATTGTACTACGTACGATTCTATACTTTTATTCATGTAACGGTTTCACAGTTTTCATTTTCTTTGCAATGGCATAGCTACATGATGCGATTAAGTCCAGGATTGAAAATTGTGGGATTTACTGTGCTGATCCAACCAGCTTGCCGAACTAAAAAATGAATTAGTACAGCGAATGTAGCTCATGGATTTTCAATTAGTGGGTCGTTTTACAAACTGGTAGCTCATCCTATTTCCTCTAGTTTTTGATGGAAGTTTTGATGAATGTAAAACTTAAAATATATACTGTAGAGTATATTCAAGTTACATAGGGCGGCCACAGAGTCATGTAAGTCACTTTTAGTCCATTTTCTGTGATGTTTTAAGAAGTTTAAATGTTTAATTTAAATTGGAACTGAATTATTAGAAGCCAATGAGAAAATCCAACTGTTTTTATTTGAAAGTTAATTATTTTTTTCTAAAAAGTCTACTATTATATTTTTAGTTCAGAATTAATCTTTAAATTAAAATTTAGATATTCATTTAATAATTCATTAAGGTAAAAGAAAATTAATCGTGTTTTGTTTCAAAATGCAAGTATTTGTTTAAAATTACCTCTTCGTTAAAACCTTATCTTTTTGGGTTTAAAAGTCAGATGATTTTGAAAACATTCGACTTTTTTGCTGCAAAACTCAACTCAACTTTTCCTTTTTTAATAAAAAATGTATCTTCTCGGTTGTAAATTAACGTTTTTGGAAAAAATTCTTCTAAATTATTTAGAACGTACCGCTTTTCCTAGAAATTTAATCAATTTTGGTTCAAAACACAATTATTTGGTTGAAAATTATTAATATTTTTTGGTTTAAAGTTCAACTATTTTCTTTCATATTCGTTCGTTTAGTTAGAATATTATTTATTAAATTTTCTCGGGAATTAATATTTTCGATTCAAAGTTCAACTACTTTTTAGCAGTTAAACTACTTTCTTCAAAAATAATTTTTTGCTTAAAAAATTATTATTTTAGACACTTGGAAATTAATTTTCTTGGTTATGAATTCAACTATTTTGTTAAAATTTAAATATTTCCATTTGCAAGGTTGAACATTTAAAGCATTTGAATTAGAATTCAATATAGCGCATAAATTACGCTATGTTGAAGTCATTTCATATTGTGAAGTCTGCAAAATTATAATTTAAATTATTTTATTTTTATTTTTTTTACTCAGCTTGTAATACAATTAATTATAATTTGTCTAAATAATACTTGTCAAATTTCTTTTTAGCAATTGTGATCTATGTATTTATATATGAAAAATGGTAAATCAAATGTTTAATGGAATCTACATTTTGTGTAGACAAGTTTTAATAAATTATTAGGTATATAGAATAAATAATCAATAATCGACCTTTTTTCAAGCACATTGGTGTGTGTCATGCATGTCAAATGTACAAATTTAAAGCTGAAGTCTTTTACACACTAGCGTTAATTTTCTTATAGAATACACTGCAAATAGAAGACGGAAGACTATTGGATTGCGTTATTTAAATCCGCGGATATGGATATTCTGTTTTCTTGAGCCGACGAAGTGTAAACTCAAGTCAATTTCTTTTGCATATAGGCACTTTCGAGATGTGTGCTGACTTCTCGGCACAGGTGTCATTGTAAAACTCTAGTGAACTGTAAAAATAGAATCAGAAATTTTATTTGCCACACAAGCGGAAGCAAGGCGAACTTCCGCAGTCTACGATTGATTCACATTTTGAATTTTATATCCTTCCTTGCGCATCGATAGTGCAAAAGCTTCGAATAGTACGTGAATATTTTTGAATATTTTAGACTAAAGTCACGAGTGGTATGTTCTCAGGTGCCAAAACGACGAAGGTTGCGAAATATAAAACCTTCTTTGAGCAAATATTTTTTAAAACTTAAAAAGAAGAATGGAAAAAGAAACTGCAGCCCTTGCAAATTTTTAAGTATAAAATAAGGAAAAGCACGGAGAAAAAAAGGTAGAAAGCGATGTAGGTAAAGAAACTGGTGTTAATCTCGGTATACAAAAAAATTAATAAAAAGGTACAGAAATTTCAGTAATGATAACTGCAAAAAGCTTTACTTGCATATTTCAGCAAATTCTTTTAAGTTATTTTTACTTAATGCAAATGAATTGCCGAAATGAGTCCTCTACACATTTTCGGTGTGGCAATGTTATAATAAAATTTTTTATCAAAACAATTGAAAAAACAAATGTGAAAAAGATTTAGTAATTATAAACAATGTAGGATAGTAATGTAAACTTTGGAAATACATAAAATAAGATATAAGTGCGAAAACAATCATATTTAATGCACTATCATATAATTAAGCATTTCTATTCCATAATAACCTTAACATTATTTCAATACAGAAATAACAGATATATATTATAATCATATATATTGTAACAGTTAAAACTTACGTTCGTGAATACATAATTAAAACTTCCTAATCTCAACGTACTTAAAGGCAAAAACAATGACAAGGGCGTAAAAATTAAAAAAAGTTTATCGAAACGTTAATAAAGAAAAAAAATGTATCATAGCCATTAAAAGAGTTAAAAGTCACCAAAGCAGATTTTTGCGAATGAAACATAAAAATTTCAGTTTTTAAATTTATAACTTTAAAAGATTTCATTTTTGAAGGTAAAATATTTATTTTTTTAAAAAAACCCATGGTTAATAGAAAGGGCGCACAGGCAATTGTTACGTTATTTGGAAGCTTTTTTCTCAAATAAAAACTAACAAAGCCACTTGATTCGCAACAAATTTAAACAATCTATAGGTGAAAATAGTTTTTCAGGTAAAATAATAAAAATGAATAAATAATTTTTTATTTTATACACAAATTAGATAATATCATATTTATCCAACCAATAAATTTAGTTGTCATATATCATATGATTCATTACTCAGAAGGATCCCAATTTATTCCATTATGTATACATAACTGATGCGGATAACTGTGTATAAAAATTGTTTATAAAATAACAACTTATTTATTAAACTTTTATATTTAGCTGAAAAAATCTTTTTCTTTATTGTTTTTTGTTAATTCAAAATTTACAAAATTAATTTTTTTTATCACTTTAAATACATTTTTAAACATTTGCTTTGCTATTTAAGATCTTTTTTGTACAGTAGCTTTATGTTTCTCTTTTAACTTTTTTTTTATTCAATAAAAAATACTGCGAGGTGTGAAAAATTATCTCGAAACTGTGCTGGCCTAAATATTTTGTATAGTCATAAAAAGAGTTAAAAATCGCCGAACTGGAAGATATCCACAATCATTCGAAAAGTCATATCCATTTGCACAAAAGTTTTCAGTTTGCGTAAGTTCTACGTAGATATTCCTATGATCCGGTGCTGCTCAGGAAAGTCTCTCTGGAAGTCTCTTGTGACGACTAGAGGGAATTTCAGGGTTGCTTTCATTTTAACTTTCATTTGTTGAGTAGGTACACGCAGGGAATGATTCCCGATATAATATTAACATTTTCTTAAAATAAAAAAAGTTTTTTGCTCAACTTTAAGATTTAATTTTATTAGTTTTCGTTAAACGATGTCACTTTTGTTTATCTCAGAGTCTCTCGATTTAAGTAAATTCTTTTTAAAGTTTTTTAATATGTAAGTGAAAATTTTAATGTTGGAAACATTGGTAAAAGCAGGCCACTCGTAACTTTATAATTTATCATTTTATTTTTTATATCGGATAAAAATCGGAACTATTTTTGATTTAGGTTCTGTAAAATAATTTTGAGTTAAGTGGATGTTTGCTTCATTTTTCTTAATAAATTTTGCTAAAAAAGATTGCATTTTTATATTTTTGTATTACTTATCATACTGTACATATTGTCGTAAAAAATTATCTAAAATTTGAAGTAACCTAAGGTACTTTGTTCTTGCTGATCTGTCTGGACGTTTAGACTCGGGCTTTAATTGAATACTCCGATGAATATTAGCAAAATGCTATTTACATATATGATTCCCTAATATCGATAGAATTATTATATAAGTTTGTGTCCATGTGTTCATGACCTTGTATGCCAAGCCAGAAATACAAGTTAATGCTTTTTCTGAAAAAAAACGTATTTTTATGTTGGTTTACTCATCATATTTATTTACTGTACTCTTTAATTGTGATACATGCCTTTAATCTATTATATTTTTCCACTTGATTTTACTGAAAAGATACTTGTCTTTTCTTTGAAAGCTTTAAGTTAATTCCATACTGAAGGATAGATACGAACACATTTTATACTATAAGAGGGACTTACTTACCGCTTAATTAAATTTTTCAACTTTAGCATACGGAAGAGGAAGATTTGAATATTATATAAACGTTTCTAAACGATAAACTTCAATTTCGAAGAAACTAAAGTAATGTGGAATTTTGAAGCTTTGAGATTTCGACACGAGAGTTAGCATATTTTTATTTTCTCCCCGCAAGTTAGCATCTTTTATTTTGATCTTTTCGAGATACAAGCTGGATATTTGGACACATCAATATATTTAAAGAATTTATTATAAAAGACGTCCCACTTAGCCCCGCCTTATGGTACTATTTCATATAAATGTTACGATTTAATAGTATATGTCTCAATAAATGTTTGATGCAGGCGATAATCATGAAAAAATGCGATACAAGTTGTCGTCGGTGAAGGCATTTACTAGAAAATCCTCTCTACGGAAGGAATGCATAGCACACCGGGTGTGGTGCATTCTACACTAGGGGACACATGAATAAAACATGAATTCATCTGCGTTTTGTGTACGTTGGAAGGAAACTGAAGAAGAAAGTACCGACAAAAGAATGAGAGAAGAACTCAGAAACAAGTCGAGGTTGGAGATAAGAGGATATCTGGCCTTACGAGACTTTTCTGCATAGGTCGTCATCCAAAAGGCCTCCGAGAAATCAACGAGATAAAGTAAACTCAATAAAATTCCAAATGTTCTGCAACACAAATACCGAGAAATTGTATTCTTTATTCAAAATTATTTTCATTCCGAAAAATGCAAAGAATGTAAGATTCAGTTGACAGTTTAAATTAGACCGTGTATTAATTTCAAACGCAAGCTGTAGAAAAAAAGAAAAAAAGATAATGTTATTTTGAACATCGAAATGGCGGCAAAATGTACTAAAACAAAATTGAACCATAAAAGGTTCATATTGAGCACAACAAATATAATAAATCCATTGCAAATACAATTTACCATTGTTAGAAATAAAATGTTCTCAAAGGCAAGCGTCTTATATTTATTGCATCACACATAATAACAGTCGCTTTTAACTAAAAAAATTATTCATTTATAACAAATATTCAGAATAAACAATGGTAAATGGAATTAAGCAAAATTTTCTTTCTCATGCTTCAAACACTAAAAAAAACGCGCGATAATTCATGTTATCACACGTAACTGTTAGATTCAAATATAAAACGGAAAAGGAAAAGCAAATTCAACATTTAAGTCTAAATTTTTTTTCTTGAAAATTTTTGATTTGCAGCCAAAAATATTAACGTAACTTAAAATGATTCCCAAATTGCAAATTTTTTTTAAATCTGTACCTATTTCTGTTGGAACGCGCGCATAACTTTATATTTAAAAAAATGTATTTACCTTGGAATCCAATGATATTTTTATTTACAGTGTCGATTTATAATGTAAACGTCAACAAATCTAATAATTGTACAAAAATTGCAAATTTAATTACTTTGGAGAAGAGTAATGACTTGTAAAATCTGATGATTTCTTTAATTATAATTGTGAATTTCTGACGAAACACACGCACTCAATTCTAAATCTTTCGTGAAATTGAATAAATTTTTATTCAAATAATCGCTTCACGGTAAAAAATGTTCACATGACTTATAAATTATTAATGTTCTTTGAAACCTATATCGACTTTTCCGGTGAAAAACACTATCTAGATACGTTTTTAGGCAGTCTTCTTTGAGATATACTATTTTATATTAAAAATACTAATTTCTCACGAAAATAAGTAAAATCATCAAAATTTTTTAAAACATTCTAAATCTGCTTCTGTAAATATATTAACGTTAGTTCGAAAATGTCAAATTTGGATGAAAAATGACAATGTAATCTAAAATTGTTTAAAAATTATGAATATTTTTTAAAATATACTTACATTTTAATTAAAATGTTAATTTGTTACAAAAACACTAAAACAATCAGAAATTTTCCAAGTTAGTAAATTTTAATAATTTAAGCAACTCTTTGTTTAAAAATACCAATTTCAGGTGAAACTCACAAGAGACCAAAGTTGTTAAAAAATTGTAAACGACCCTTGAAATCTAATAATTTTGTGGAAAATACGGATAATTTCTACAGACAAACACTAGCATAATATAAGATAACAACAAATTGTTCAAAATTAGTAATCTGCTTCGACGTTTTGAACAGTATTTTAAAAAATATATATAATTTTAGGACGATGAGACACTTTGTTTTTTGAATTAAAGGCATTATTTGCAGACTTCATTTAAAAAATTTCATATTTAAGATAAAAAAGCTGTATTTAATAACAATCCAATTAAGTTTTCAAATAGGATTTGAAATATGACTGCTATAAGAGATAGAATTATTTAAGAATTTTCATTCGTTTACTAAAGTTAAGCTGCGCTGGGCTCGGTGTTACTCGGGTGTGCCCATCTTACTGTGTTTTCTAATAATGTTAATGATAACAAGAATTTGGTATCGACCACGAGGAAAATAGAATCATTACTAAACAAATATTTTACCACCCTACATATTCATACAGATGATCGAACAACATGGGAGTGCGAATAAAGCGAGAGCAAAATTCCGAGATAAACCTGAACATCGTGATGAGAAATTTCTGATTAAACTTTAGTAACTGAAAAGTTTAAAAGAAATGGTAGTTTTCCTTGGTTCCGTTCCTAATTTATAATGTTTGCTTACTTACTTATCATTGTTTTATATGCTGTAGTCATATTTTCATTTTAATAAAGATTCAGCAGGGATGAACAGAAATTGGCTTCTACTCAACTTTGAAATATCGACGGTTTCCATGAGGTGCTTTCCTTCTGCAAAGAAAAAGGTCCAGTGGGAATTCCAGATAGATTATTCCGTAGAATCCCAAAGCATGTTACATGAGAAAATTTAGATAGGGATGGAAGACCAGATTGTGTCTGCTCCTGAAATAATATACACTTGCGCATCCAGAAAACAAATTTTCATCATTCAACAAAATAATTTTGCTGAGGTTATTAAAAAATGTTTGTTGGTTGTAATAATAAAATAAAAAATGAGAGTTCGTATGCATAGTTTTTTTCTTTTCTATTGTCTGGTACTTATTTCTTAAAGCCAAAACTGGACCCTGTATATGTATGCTCAGTTAATAATAATTTCTTAGTCAAAAAATTGAGAAAACAAGATCTATGAGTAAGAAAATTTGAGCCTAAGTAATTTCTAAATTTGCGAATCAAATCGGAGATAAATTGAAGATTAAAATGCTTATACACATAAATATTTCTGGCTCCCGATGAGGCATTAGTAATAATCATTCTAACTATTGCATTTTGAAAGAATAAGATTTTCCATATATTTGAATTGCTCGTGTTGCTCCATGCTTCATGTGCACAAAAGCGTGGATCTAATTATCATATTGTATTACAAAGATTTATTTTTAGTGGTCAGTCTACTTTTTTGCAGATTAGACAGTACAGTCTACTTTTCAGTAGCCTTATCAACGTTTATATTGTGATTAAGTTTAAAATGTAGCATAATGCCAAAATATTATGCGTAGCTTCGGCGTTCGATTATTCTACTATGAAATTTAAATTTACGAGATTCTATTCTGCTTTTATTTTTAATGATGTTTGTAACTTTTTACTATAAAAAGGATAATTTTACTTTTCCTAGTATTAAAACTAAGCTTCCACTCATGAAAATATTTTATGATTGCACTTGTAATGTCCTGCAGCTTTTTACAGCTCTTGCGGGATTTTAAGAAGCCAAATAAAGTGCCGTATCGTCAGAAAATATTGAGAGCAAAGTATCATCCATAGTCGATACATCATTAATGTAGTATAAAAAAGAAGCAGACCCAAGATACTTTCTTGTAGAACCCTTGCATTTATGCTTTGCTCCTTCGATGCGGTTACAAAATAATCTATATTTTCTAAAGTAGCTTGAAATAATTGTAATTAAATAGATAGGGAATTTGAGTTCATGAAGTTTATAAATGAGCCATCGATGTCTCACGGTGTTGAACTTTTTTTCAAGATCCAGGAGAACCATGGAAGTTAAGATTTTTTTATTAAAATTAGTGTTTATATACTCAATACTTCTGATTAGTTGCTGTTATAAAATTCCGTTTCACCTAAAGTCAAACTATTCTGAGATTGAGAGGTGATTTCGCATTTCAAAAATTAAAAATATATTGAGAATTATTCATTCAAAGATTTTTGTAATTTCGAAGAGTAGATTAATCGGTCGATAGCTGGCTGAAAATAACTTGTCCTCTCCAGGCTTGTGAAAGGGTATCATGTTAGCGGTTAACCACACTTCGAGGAAGTAACAAAGCATTAGGCAGGGTCGACTGTACTGTCTAATTTGCCGAAAATCTAGACTGAACACTAAAAATAAATATCCCTTTGCAATATGGTAATTAGATCCACGCTTTCATACGCATTAGGCAGGAAGGAGTACAAGCAATTTAAATATACGGAAAATGAACTCCTTTAAAATAAAATAGTCGGATTGATTACTTAATGCCTCTTCTAGAGCCAGAAATAATAATTTGCATGATCTTTTTAATCTACCATTTATTTCGGATTAAATTCGCAAATTTAGAAATGATTTTTTGAGAACCAATTCAGTCTACTTGAATCCGAGGAAGCCAAACGAATACTAACAACGATATTCATAATAGAAACTATAGCCTCAATGTTCTAGCGACCTCTGCTTTATTTGTATAGTATATTAGACTTGAGATTTGCACGTGAGCCCTATTGTGCAAATTTTAAACTAAAATATTTTTAGGATAGTATGCCGTCCTGAGGCTCTTTTAGAACCTGATATTATAATCGCTTTTTTAATACCTTTCGGGGAAACCGAACTGATTGGTGGAAAACATGTCACAAGCTAAATAATTTACCGCATTCTTGTCTTGGCCGAAACACATGCGTGTTCGATCAGTTTTCTTTTATTAAAAATATAAAAAAAGGCTCATAATTAAAATTATTATTAGGACTCGATTTCAAACAAGCTCATTGTTGATCGAGAATGCACAAACAATGAACGTTTGTGTATATTTTAAATTGCCTGCACCTTGGCGGGGGATAAATTATAATCACTTTTTGCATTCTCCCAAGGTTATATATCATGCGGTGACGCAATAGTTTTCCATTTGTTTTATGACTTGGAAGTTTTATTTACATTTAAATTAAATAGTAATTAGAGATTATTCAACATACTTTATCGCGCGAAAATTTAATTTAACATAACGTGCGTTTATTTAACTAAAATACCCGATTTAGTAGCCCGAAATAGATCGTATAATAATTTGATGAATTCTGCGACACGGTTTTATTATTAGAAGAAAAACCTTCATTGATGGATTAATCTAGATAAAAATAATTTTTTTTAATGATTAACTTTGTCTTGCATACCCTTTTCATTCCGCGACCCAAAAGTATTTGCAAGAGATCAAGTTTTTTAAAAACTGAAGATAATCGGTCTTTTTATTGTTCTTTTATTTAAACTTATTTTAAATAACTTTAAAACAATATTTTACTTTTACCACAATATTTGTTAAAATAATCATGATCTTTCTATAAACATATCACCTTAATGAATAATTATGATAATATGAAATGAATTGATGTTTCATTAAAATTAATACTTACAATTAACATCCAATCTAAGAATTTGATGAAAACAAGAATGATTAGAATAAATAAGAGCTGTAAAATTGCATTATTTTAAATGAAATTTCATAAAATCCTGGATACTTAAAACTGCTTAATTAATTAAAACTGCTTAATAGTTTTAAAGACCCCTTAAAATCATTGAAATTTACGAAAATCTGATTTAATCTAAATCGTCCAAAATTTTAAGGAATTCTTTAAAAATACCCTAACATATATAAAATCGTTAAAAATTGTTTTAAATTCCTCGAAGTTTCGCAAAGGACTTGAAAATTCCATTGAGTTCTCAATAGTACCTTCAAATCTCTGAAATTATTTGAAAAACCTTTACATTATTAAAATCTTTTGCGAATTTTTAAGAATCGTTTTAAATATAAAAAACGTGACTTCCGTTTCCGACATAAAAGATTAAGGTACTGGGAAATGGTGATGCTGAGTTTTTCTGATAATTGTGGTGAAATTTAAGGTGAGTGGATTGTGGAAGATTATAGAAGGATTTGGATTTAAGAGATTGTTTCAGGGATTGTGAAATTGAAACGGGAATGATGACATTTTTGAGGATTGAGGCAGATTTTTGTGAAAGTTGAGGTTAGGTTGGTTTGAGATTTGTGAGTAGGTGGGAGGGTGGGAGAAGAAAGCAAATGAGTTCAAAGAAATGACGGAAGAAAATAAAAAAGATATTGGGCTTATAGTAGATGGAGATTTCAATGCGTGAAGGGGAGATAGAGGAGGACGGGAAAGAGAACACAGAGGAATAACATCAAAAGATAAGGTACTGAATGGGGAGGGAAAGAAGTTGTTAAAGATCTTGGAGGAGTTGGGATGGTTTATCTTAAATGGAAATATAGAGAGAGATAAGGAAGGAGAATATACACGGTCAGAAGAAGAAATGGGAACGGTAATTGATTATGTGATAGTGGATGATGAGGTAAGAGAGAAGCTTAAGAAATTAGAGGTAGGTGATTATATTGATTCGGATCACTTTCCCTTATTAGCGACATTGGTGGGAGAAAAAAGTATTAGCAATATGTTTAAAAGGAACCAAAGGTAAAGAGTTTGAAAAAATTGGATTAGAAAAGACAAGAAATAGCTAAATGGGAGAGGCAAATGTGGACAAGGAGAGGAAAAAATGATAGGAGAAGTAAAAAGAGGGTTAGAGTGCACAAACGAAAATGAAGTTAGTTAGGAGAGAAATAGATGTGGATAGATTGTAAAGAGAAAAAGAAGGAGGTCATACAGAAATTAAGAATTTAGTGAAAAGAAAAAAGTAAGAGCGAAGAATATAGGAGAAAAAAGAAAGAGTATTCTGAGTTGTGTGATCAAAAGAAAGAGGAAGAGAATAAAAGGATTGCGGAAGAGGCGAGGGGGCTAGGACGGAAGAAGAGTTATGAAATATAGTAAATAGATAAAGAAAAAAAAGAAAAAGAATAAACCAAGATATTGAAATGGTAAAATGAAAAAAACAGAGCGAAAAGTTAAGAAGAGAGGAAAATATTTTACATAAAGAGATGAGGAAGAGGGCATAACAAGGAAGGAAATAGTCAAGGTCTTAGGAATGATGAAGAATGTAAAGGCAGCTGGTGCAGATGAGATTCCAAATGAAGTATGGAAGTATAGTGGGACAGAACTAGAGGAATATTTATGGATAATGTGTAATCAAGTGTTGAGAGGAGAGGGGTGGCCAGAGTTATGGAAAGAAAGGCTATGGTGAGAAGGATAAAGATTATAGGGGCGTAATGCTGATACAGTATATTTAACTGTTTTGTCGGCCATATTGAAGAAAGAAGTTGAGGAAAAAAAGATAGAGCCACCAAATCAGACAGGGTTTAGAAAAGGAATGGGGCTTATTTATAGAACAACATATATGTTCTGAACTATATAGTAAATAAGAGGATTAAAAGGGAAAAACGGGCAATGATAGCAATGTCCGTGGACTTAAAGGCAGAATTTGCATCGTTAGACCGAGGTGACATAGAAAATGTTATGGTAAAAAAGGGGGTAAGAGAGGGATTAATAAAAAGAATGTCGGGAATTTTTAAAGAGACAAAAAACAGGGTAAAGGTAGGAAAGTTGATAGCAGAGGATGAAGAAGGAATGGTGGGCTTAATTGCGCGATCAGAGAAACACTTAAATTAGAAAAAGCTGAATTTAAATGTAGAAAAGATAAATATAATCAGGTTTAAAAACGAAGGTTAAGACACAAAGAATGGACGTGGGATGGAAGGGAATAAAGCTAGAAGAAGTGAAGGGGTTTAAATATTTGTGATATATTTTGCAAATGAATGGAGATTATAGAGCTGATATAAGAAAAAGCATAAAAATGCAGAAAGGGTTATAAAACAGACATGGGTAATAAAAAAACGAAGGTTAAAAAATTGGAGAAAAAGAATGGGTTTATTTGATACGCTGGTATGGCTGCGAGAGGGAAATAGAGGGGAGTTCGCGAGAAAGTGTTTGATGGTAGCAGTAGAGAGGAGGGGGAAGGGGATAGAATTGGCGAGATGGGAAGAAGAATGGAGGGAGTTTTTGAATGCCAGAGACATAGAAGACGAGACTGGAGTAGACTATGAAGAATTGCAAAAAAGGGAGAGGAAAAACAATTAATAGAAAGATGGAGGATGATTGAGGAAAAATACTTGACATTTAATAAAAATACAATACGTGGTATAAGATGATAATAAAGGAAGGTTTACCAAAGTATTTCGAAAAGGGATGGGGAGAGAGAAGGTGGACCAGAATAGCAAGATTTAGATTGGGAAGCGAGATAAGAGAGGGGATGTATTGGAAAAATAAAAAAAGTGAAAGAAGAAGGAAACAGAAGTCGCCTAGATTAGAAGCGTAAAGATTTTAGGCAATGTATTTGCAGTAGCATAAGTAGACTAAAATGCGTTTTCGTTCTCATTCTCTATATCTCTCTCTTCTTATCTCTCTCGCTTGCACTTGCACTCTCGCCTTCGATGGCTCTCTCGCTGAGTCGTTCGCTAAAAAGTGCAAAATTGCGCTATCACAGAAAATAGCGATAAGGAAATAGATATAAGACTTTATGTACATAGTTGTAAATACTTGTAAATATTAAGGTTATGATTCATAATATTCTATATAATTCCGAAAAATTACATAAGAGGTGATTATATTCCTTAAAATATATGAGAATATATAAAATCCTGGGGTTAAAATACTTAAAGAAGAGCCTTTAAACTCCTTAAGATCGTTGGAATCCTCGGATATCTTCTGAAATCCCTTTAAATTTATTTAATATCTTTTACTATATTTTAAAATGTTGAAAATTCTCTAAACTTTTACAATATTTTAAAGTCTTTCAAAATGCAAAGAAATTGCATACAAAGAAACCTATAATTTTTGTGAAAATGTTAGACATATATTGAAAAATTATAAAATTTTAAGAAATTGTTTACATTTACTGAAATTCCATGAAAATTCTTCAAGATTTCGTGATTTCCCTTAGAATCATTATAAAACCATAAAACCTTAGGTCTATTAAATTCTTGGGAATCCATATAAATTCTAGAAACTCGTTTGAAATACTATTAATCTTCTTTTATGTTCTTATTCTAATCTTTTAAAATCTTTGAAATAAGATAAATTTCTAGGATACAAAAAAATCAATGAAATATCATTTTATTCGTTTAGTCATTTTTTAGCCTTGCCTTCCTTCATTCGCCTCGTATGCTCTGCCTCGCATTGCCAACCTCTGCCTCCGCAGCTGATATCTAATACTTATCTACCATTTAAAATATTTAACATTCTATTACCCCTGCTTTCTTTCCTATTTACAATCTTTCCTTCTCCATAACTCTTCCTCCTTCCTTCTCTTCTTATCCATTTTACCTAACAAAACCTCTATGCTTGTCCCACTCCTTTCCACCTCATCATACTGCTTCAACCAGTGATCCACTTTTGCATCCCCTTTCCCGCACAATTGACACATCCTCTTCTCTCTAGAAAGCCAGAACCTGTTATAAACATGCACGCATCCGCATCTCATCCTAGCTATAAGTTCCTGACTTCCTTTCTCTCCTTTTTCACATAATTATTGCGCTCTTTTCCTGGACATAATCCGCACTCATTTGTCATAGTTGACATATTCATTCTCTCTTCCCCTGCTGCTTTCTCTCTCCATCCATGCCATTCTTTTTAACCATCGCATATACCTTCCTTCGCTCCTCGGGCGTTCGTGCAACTACGCTACCCCTCACTGGATTCGAAGTTGATTCAGGCCCTTGATTTTAGGTCCCTCATAAAGATAATCCCGTTGTCTTTCAACATACCCATTATCTCGATATTTCCACGCCTATTCCATGATTCAAAATGCTAATAGACCGACACAGTCCCTACATTTTGACGAGGTTGAGAATATAACCGTAAATATAGGCAGTTTCTCAAAACTTTCTATATGAATATTAAACTTTAATAAGCTCCCAATTGCGTTAATAGAGTCACTTAAAAAATCTTTTTTTTTTCGTTGGCAAAGATATTGATAATCGCTAGGCAATTGTATAGACCCTTAAAAATAAATGTAGTAGAAATTGTTGATTACATTTTTGGCTTTAGAGTCATGTAAATTGAAAACAATTGAGTTTTTTTTAACTTTTTCGCATATAACGGTGATCCTTATCAGTGAGTTTTCTTAAATTTGTTACAAGTACATAATTTTTTCAGGTATGCTGTTTTACAATTAAAAGTACTATTCTTTAAAAAAAATCTTTTTATGAATAACTACTAATGAAAAAACAATTACAATGAAGTAGGAAAATTTTCTTACAAAATTTATAAACAAATTTTTGTAAAGTTCTCAAAAAAACTGCAGTTGAAGGACTCTTTCAAAATTATTTTTTAAGCGGCGTATATTTAATTCAATCTTTTTATTGAAACGCTTAAGCTTAGATTTTTGTGTATAAGTTAATTATTGTTCATTAATAGATTTTTCTGTTATGATAAGGAATTATATCTGTTAAAGTAAAGTTTTTCTCTCTCGAAAATCGCACTGTACTAAATATAAAATAAAAAATGAAACTTTGTAGCTAAATAATTATTCAAATATTCTTGAAAAAATTTTCTTTTCCTTATATCGAAATAAAGTTGATGCACAGTTTTTGCACAGTAGTAAACCTACAGATTGTCGAGGAACATTGCACTTAAAAAAATTTTCCTCCATTTCTTGTCTACAAATTTTCCTATAAAAAGTTTTATGTCTAAAATTTTTTTAATTTTAATTTTTAAAATGTTTTTAATTTCAATTTTTGAAATTGAAATGTACTAAGTTTCTGTTAACGTTCAAGAATTATTTCTGTAAGAGTAAAACATTTCCAAATCACACTTTACTATAAAATTACATTGTCAAAAAATCGTAATCATGTAATTATATAATGCTACTTTTAAATTAAAACGTTGCAGCTAAATCTACCATTCACTACCCCATTCCTCCGGAACAGGAAGCCTAGGTACAAAAACTCTTTCACTTCCTGTACTGCCTTTCCCTTTCACTTCCACTCCCCTCCCTTATCACATCCACCCTCTTTCCCGAACACCATAACATTGAAAATTTCCGCATTGAACACTAACCTCTAACCTATTCTTATCCAGGTATCTTCTCAGCATTTTCATCATCCCCTTTAAAGCCTCCTCGCTCGTTACTAGCAGCTCTATGAATTCTGTTAGTTGTATGTCAATTAATTCTATCATAAAAAAAATAATAATGGAAATTTTATGTTTGTATACAAAAAAATTTATTTGTGAAAAGTCACGAACTTTTCGCTAGTTCTCAGATACGAGATAAAATAATTAAACATTGAAGCGTTCTTCCTATTAGAAACGTATAGATAAACGACGTCAATATAAAAAGGAAAACATTTATTTTCCCAATCGTTCGTAATATTTTTGTAATTATTCACGAAGAAAAAAAGTGATAAGTCGATTTCGAATTTTCACATTGAGTTTGTCTACTAGTTCCTGAGATTCTTAGGGCAAATTTTTTTCCGTGTATTTTAAACCACGAAAATCAGATCGAATAGTTTTTTCGACTTCATATTAAATAATGTCAATGAATATTAAAAATTATAACTATGAAATAAGAGCATACTTCATTATATCTCACAATTCATTATTCTTACGCATATTATAATTAATATATGTAAGAGAAAGAATGTATATGTATGTAGCGCTGAAATACTTTTTGCCATTCAATTTTAGATCGAATAATTTCAACTTTTTTATTTTCACCCAGCTACTGAAAGCAATGTCGCATTCTTGGTTTCTGAAAAACTCGCCTAATGTTTATTATGATTTTAAATTTTCAGTTTTATGTGTTTATTTAATAATTTCGTATCGCAGCTTGTTAAACTATACTAATAAATTCAATAACAAATTTCTAGACAAGTTTTTTCAGTAGGATTTTCTTTATTCTTCAGTAGACAGGAAATAAATCGCGAATGGAGCCATGGGCAACCAAGAAGGCGAGAAAGGTGGTTAAAGCCATGGTGATTAATTGATATCCCACATAAGCTGTTATTCCCGGTCGAGAGGGTCAACTAGCAGCAGAGTTCTTACTAAGTTTTTCAATTTACCCTGCCGTTTGAAGAAAAAAATCTTTCTAACTGATTATTATCTTTTTTTAATCCATTTGCCCTTTTCCACCCATAAATTCAAATAAACTTGATAAAGTCATTTTTCACTGTTAATGGAAATGAATTTTGGCCGGAGCCCATTTTTCATATTTACGGATTTTTCTACTTCACACTAAAATTCAGTTTGCAGTCCTTTGCTTTTTGAATCAATAGAATATCTTCTGTTGATTTAATTCTTCACAAATTGGAAGCTATTAAAAAATCTTAAATTTCCTGCCCCTGTATTGTTATAAGCATAGAAGAACGATGTCTTCTACACAAGTCCAGAAATTGCTGCACTACTTCGAATAAAGCGTTTGTCGAATTGGTGCTCAGAAATTTATTGTCCACATTTAAAGTTTGATATATTTTTACTGCAGGATTTATTTGCGAGTAAAAACTGAAAATATTGGCCTCTCATTTGTTTTCTAGGTATCAAAAATTTCCTATAAAACACTCATAGTCTTTCAAACAGTGTAAAACTTTTATTGTATGATCCGCTTTAGCGTCAAAGAAAATGGAGATACAGTAATAGCTCTAAAATCGGAGTGTTCCGCTAAATCAGACAACGACCCACGATCCACGACCCTCATATACTCATCAACTTAGTCCATGCCCATAACACGACCACGCGCATATTACGATAATTCTATATAATATCAAAAATGCAAAACACTTTCAAATGTCCGAAAATATTTTTTTTAGAAGGTTTTTTAGGTTTCTGATAAATACCAGAAGATTCGAGCTTGTCACATTTTATAATATATAAATATTGAAGAATACTGCTATATAATTCTGAAACATTTGAATCTTTCTGGACTATTGCAATATGTTAGAATTCGTGATTAGCTACGGTGGATTAGGATTGACTTTAAACTCTACCTCTTTTTCTTATTACCCTCTTTCCACCTTTTCAAAGAATTTCTATTCTTTCCTCTATTTTTAAGAAACATCCCGGCTTTTCCCTTTATATTTTTTTAGCTTAAATGCGAAAAATGTAAAGGAGCATAACAAGAAAATCAAATTGTTTTTGGTTAAAGGTTCATTCTCTTCGACTGAATATATCCACTATTTTATCTTTGATACCGAACTGTTCTCATTTTGTGAATATTTTTATGTGGTTTAAAATTAATCTTGTTAAAAAATATCAATTACTAGGTTGAGAGTTAAACTACCTTATTAGGAATTCATTTTTTTAATTTCATATCTGATTGAAAACTGAGCTATTTTTTTAAAAGCTCGTATTTTTGGATTAAATTCAACTATGCTTGATTTCAAGTTAAAATATTTTTCAGGTGAATTATCAGCTATCACACGTCTTGTTGAGAATTAACGTTTTCGATTTGAAGATTCATTTGTTTGTTTTTTTTAGAAAATTCGTAATTCGGGATTGATTATTTATCTCTTTTGACAAAAATGTATTCTGTTTTCGTAGAAATTGCAACTATTTCGTTGCAACTTTTTTAATTCGTCTATTTATTGGAAAATTTAACTATTTAGTATAAAATTAAATTTTTTGTGGAAACCTTGACTTCTTTGTAAAAAGTTGATCTTATTATCTTCAATAAAAAATAACTTGGTAAAAATGTCTGTATTTCTAGAAAATTAGTTTTTTTTCTGAACTAACCATTTAATACAAATGTCATCGTTTCGGTGTGAAAAATAATTTTATTTATTTAAAAATTCAAGTACTTACCTAAAAGTTAAACAAATTTATTAATATTTTTGAAATATTTACATCTTTGATTGAAAGTTTAATTATTTGTTTGAAATTTATTTATTTGTTATGTTAAAAATTAATGTTTTATATGCAAATTTAATTAGCTTTTTTTGTTTGAAAGAGTTTCCTCAATAATTTGAAAATATAACTATCCTGTAAAAAATAAAAATTGAATTTATTTGTTGAAAAAATTACATTTTAGTAAAAGATAAATCCTTTTTGTTAAAATTTGATGCATTCGGTTGAGGAGTTAGCAATTTTGTCAAAAATTTATTTGTTTTCGTCAAACTAAATTGGTTTAAAATGCGCCTTTTTTGGTTGAAAAATATTCTTTTTTAAATTATACTCTTTGTTTAAAAAATCACCAATTTTGTTAAAAATTTATTTTTTGCTAGAAAATTAATCTTCTTGATTAAAAATTTATTTTTGTAAGATAAAAATTTAGCTACTTGCTTAAAATTCAACTATTTTCTTAGAATTATATTTTTATGAGAAAATGCAACTGTTTTGTTGAATGTTCATCTTCGTTGATCCAAAATTCACATGTTTTCAATATTTAACGATTTTATTAAAAGTTCAATGTTTTAAAAAAAATTTTCTTTGGGTTGAAAATTCATCTCTTTTGGTAATTAATAATTATTTTTTTATTAAAAACTTATCTATTTAGTTGAAAATAATCAAATAATTTGGTTCACTGGAAATATTTTGACTGGTACTCTACGGAATTTAAAATGTCCTTGAAGAATGTATTCCGCAGAATAAGTATGAAATCCGTGTTTATACCGTGGTTAAGTTACTTCTGGGGGCCCAATATTGACATCGTATTTTATGGATGAACACGCGCACGTGTATTTCCTAAGCCGACGTTTATACATTTGTTAGAATATCGTATTCGAAAGATTCATCTCAGCGACTGTTTATTTCGGAAGAAATATTTCGATCTAAAATCACGTTAGACTTTGCCGCAAGATAAGGGATTTTATACATTTCCGAACGGCGAATTCTCGATAATTGTTTCGGCATGAGCCTTCGATTATCATGTATCTCGAAAAGTTGATGTTTAGCGATTATAACATACCGCAATGTTTCTACGAAATTGGAACGAGAAAAAAACATCCCTGTAGATAATGACAGGCTACTTAAGGAACCCCATGTAATGGCGGAGGGATTGTCTTGATCAAACCTCTGACTGGATCACGTCACTATGTTCAATTTCTGCTGAATAAATTCATTTTATCCAAATCATACATTTTACTTTTTACTTCAAATGTTTTCGAAATTATTTACATCGGATTAGTTTTCGGTGTAAGGTACCTATTCAAAGGTGCAATGGAAGGTCCCTAGAAGGGCCGGCATGTCCGGTTTCCCTTTTGAAGCCATTTCAGTAATGCCAAAGTTATATTTTTCTGAACAATTTGCCGAAAAAATTCGCTTTTTTAATATCATATTTCCTGCCCACTTTAGAAAAATATAATCAGAGTATGAAATCAAGCAGACTTAATTAATATGTGAACATAATATGTGAACAAAAATCCTATTTTTAGCATAACAACGTGAGATTGATTAAAGTGCAAAGAATACATAGGTACATATAAAAGCAACTAAAATTGATCTATTTAATGTTAAAGCGAGTAAGCAAATTATTTGTGAGTAAATAAAGTACAAAGTAAGACAGAAAAATATACCGTGCTGAAGACTTAAGTCTATTAAAGATAAACACTTCTAAAAAAAATTTCAAGCAGAACTTTAAAAATCATAAAACATTTACAACATTTTAATACATGTTGAAAATGTCAAAACTCGAGACAGAAGATGTTATCCAATATAAAATTGTGCAGTTAAATATTGAATATTCTAAGCTGTTCAGCTGCAAACTTTTTAGTAATTTGAAAAACATAACTATACATAAATATTTAGGATTTAAATAAATCATTCAAGTAGAATAATTTTTTGGTGCATTTATACAAATTTAATATTACAGAGCATTGCGAAAAGTCGTTTTACAGTAAGGATAAAATTACAAATCTTGGAATAAATCTCATCTTGTTGATGATGTGATCCTGATTTCAAAAGGTCTGTGGGGAAATGTGGGGGAAATACAAAGACCGAAAGTGTGGCCGAGTTAAAGTCATGATCGAGCGCGAAGCGTGAGAGACAATAGACGCGGCACACAGGTGCACTCTATTCAGAACGAATTTTTCTGATACAGGGACAATGTACATTATCCATGTATCTAACGCTTCAGATACATCTGTTGAAAATACTAATAATTATGAATCAAAAATCACTTCGAAAATGAACGAGTGTGCAAATGTTCAATTTTCTAATGGCAAAAAACATATGGATATTCATTATAGTCTACGTATTTTCGCGAACGGACGCCGTTCATGTTACGAAAGTGCAATGAATTTACAAGAGCGCTTTGAAGTTTTGCGCAGCAAATTAATGCTGCTGTTTTGATTTGTAATAAGAGTCAGATGAATTTTTATTCATAATTAATATTCTGAACAACGCAAGCATCTGAAACATGTTACACATAGACGCAGTTCGTTTAGTCAGTTCAGAAAAATTCTTGATGGGTTTATTATGCAGACGAAATTTAGGTTCAATACAGGTTTCTACTAAACAATATTATTTTTTTCTTCTATAAATCTGTCAAAAATTCAATAATTTGGATTTTGCATGACAACTATGAAGTATATGTGCCAAGTGAATTTTAAGGGAAAATATCGTTCTTTTCTGTCAGTCTTTTCTTGTCAGTCCTGTACAGAGTGTGTAATCAATCAATTCTCTACGAATAGCTTTGCTGATTTTAGTGCCCGAACTTGTAAAATGCAAGAAATATTTTCATAGAAGTGTGAAAGTCAACATTTTTCATAGTTTGAGCTTCTTTTTTGAAATCCGTAACTTTGACTGTGAGTAATCGCCATCTAGTAGAAACTTTAATGAGATGAGGCCGGTCAACATTTTTTGCTGCCAATCTTAATGCGTACCTTAAATAATGTTCGGTGACCTTAGAAACTTCGATTAATAAAGTTAAATAATACAAAAATTAATCATTTGTAAATGGGGCTAATAGAAATTTAGCAAGCGCTTGATAGAAATGATCAAAGTGCTCTTTGCAGTTTGTCTTTGTCTCGTGATAAAGTCACTTCAACACCATTTACAAGTTAAAAATGTGTGAAAAAGTTCCCTATAGTGGATATCTTTGTACAGCGAAGTACTTTGCCCTGAAAATTTGAAATTTTTTTAACGTATTAACATTGTCTCACAACAATTATGTTGAGTAAAATATATATATATTTCCTGGTCACTAAACTGTAATACTTTAACTCCAGAATCTTATGTTCTAGGTCGGATAATTGCTATAAAAATATTGGATATCAGCATTATTTCTACTGTCGATTTTCAGTGGAGAGTTATAGAGATCGTTTCACTCATACATGCATAGGCACGGCATCAGATGATGGCTGTAATTTTCGGTATGTCTTTTCTAGCTACTTTTGAAGCGGAAATGTTGGTGGCAATTCTATTATTACATAGCCTTGTAAAAAAATGATTTATTACATTTATTTCAAGCGATTCAAAGTAGAGGGGCAAAGTATCGATAGTATTTATCCTTCTTCAGATCAATATCATAAGTTGCTGTAAGAATCATCCAAATTTCCTTCATTATGAAATGTCATTTCTGCTTGTTCTTTTGTTCTTATGAGCAATATTGTGTTGGCACCACGTTCTGCATTGGTAGACGAATCTTAAAAAGTGTTTCAATAAACTTTTTCTACCTGCATTGTTCTGAACATTGCAATTATGGTATCTGGATGCTGGCACTTACGAGATGCAACACTATGGGTTTTGGATGGCATCGATCTGACAGTTGAAAGTCGATCCTCAATCAACTCCACGACGATCTCATCCGATCATTCTATAATATTTCAAAAAACCTTTGTTTATATAACTAACTTATTTCTAAATATTTCATGATGATTATCATATAAGCTTGATTTCCGTAATTATCAAACTTCGACTATTTGGCTATTTCATAATTCGCCTCTTATAATATTTTTTGCTATGTACCTGACAGTACAAGTTAAATTCAGAAAACAAAACAGGCTAAACGACCGCCCCTTTCTTGACATCTTTCTTTCTCTCTTGCCAAGGCTTACACATACTCGATAAATAACATTTTTGTGTTTAGTACATAATTCTTTCAGCATTTGGTCACGTTCTCTATGTCCTATAGATATGTGTTGCTTGAAGGATGAGCTTTTCACATTGTTGAACAACAAACACATCGTACTTATTTAAATGCAGTAATCGATAATACGATCTCTATGTTCAGTTGTTTTACTAATATTTTGTACCATTTGTCCATTAAAAATCCGCTGTTCTTTGCGACCAAATTTGGAGTTCCAATCAATTCGCCATAAAATTGCTGTTTTGTAACCTCGATACGGCTTTCATGTCAAGCTATCGTGAGCCTGATTATTATCAAAATTGTACCATGAGTTCTTTCTGAGAATTGTGCACCTTGCATTTATATCAGTAGAGGTAGGAGTTGTTGGATAACACCTCAGCATAGTGAGTGGAAAGCAATTTAGTTGAATCGTCAAAGTTGATATCGTTTTAACCATATGATATGGTTTTATAAAGTCAATTAAATATTTGGTTGATCTGACTAATGTTTTTGGTTGTTTAAACCCATTGCTCGGTAGATGGAGTATTTTGTTGATTCAACCATAAAATGTGGTTGAGTGAATCCATTATTGTTTTGAGTCAAACAAAATTTGTTTCATTGAAACAAATTTTCATCTATCTTCTGAAAAAAGTTGTTTTGGTTCAAGAAATTTTTTTCTCAGTATTCATTCATATATTCATTAACTTATCTAGATCTGGCATCACTTACAATGCCTGGGCAATTTCTGAAATGGAGAATATTTATTCCACACTTTGCCTGATCTCGTCTGGACATATATATAAAACCTAGGCAAACAGCAAAATAGAAAGTATTACATAACTTACTTAGACTCTGTTGGACATTATATAGAACGCCTAGGGATTATATATAATGCCGGATTAAAGACTTTGCCTGTCACAGATACATCTTGCTATTCAGCTTTACGGTGTGGAATCGATTAGCTACTGTAGGTTGAACCTGCCAACAGTGAACAAAATTTCAACCACTTAAGATGATACCAGAAACTTAGTTTATTGTGGCTTATGAGCTCATTTTTACTGAAATCCTATCACAGAGCTTAATATATCATGTTAATTTGTGCCATAAGAAATGTTTATTTTATATCATGTTTAGTTTATATCATGTAGAATGGCCAAGTCTATAAACGTGCCGAAAGTTCGTATGTTTATCTACGTTTTTCACACGACCAAGTCTAAACTTACGGACCTGGCAGGGGAAAGAGGGAGATAGAAAAAGGAATGGTGCGTGTTTTATGGCCAGACGTATAAATAATACCTTTTATAATACAAAAAAAATCATTGAAGAATATTATCAGGAATATACTGATGTCATATCACTCTGCTTTGACATCATCGCTGTAAAGTATTTATAAGATAGGCGATTTTCTAATGTTGCTGAAAAGGAACATTGTGGGATATGGGTTCTCACACCTCGTAAAATTTCGTGATTATACATGGACATTATGCGAGTCAAGCACGTTTGACTACGCCGTCCAAAAGGCGCACAAACGAGGATGAATCTCGACAGTGAAAGATAAATCACACGATAACGTCCTTGTGTGATGAAGGAGGTAGCTTTGCCGTCCGAGGGTTACGACGCCTTAACATTTTACGCTGTCAGGCTTCCGTCGTAACATCGTTGCTAGCATCATAATCCCTTCTTCAACCAACTTTCTGTCAGCCCTTGTACAAGGCATTTAGTAATTAGAACATACTGAAATATGGGAAAGCAAAGTGTTTATGTATGAGCATTTCTCTGACAGCTTTATCTTTCGTGGTAATCATTCTAGATAAGATATATTATAAACAACACTTAAGTGATTCTCGAATATTTTGTTCGTTTTAATAAATGAAATCATAAATATTATTTACTTTTTATAAAATAAGGTGTAGCATTAACTAAAAGTAGAGAATGCACTTTCCACTGCATCCATTTCTATTTTGTAGGTAAATTCCGATATTTTCCATAGCTTCTGTACAGTTTATCCACAAAAGTGTTGAAAAAATAATAAAAATTTAGGTCTTAGTTATAAATCTTTAGTTTTCGGGATTTATTCTGTTTATTTTGTGTATAGGTACATTCTCAAGTCAGAGATTATTATTAGACGCGTCTATTCTGTACTATTATGTTAGTATGAAATTATTACAAGCTGCAATGCAATATAATTTATGCACTTTAACCTTTTTGTGACTATACTACTAATATGTTTATAAATGTTTAGTCTGATATTTCTTACGCAAGTTTCCTTCTTGTTTCTTTTTCCGAATATGCTATTTGTAACTTCTTTTATCTAACAAAAATGCATTTTATACTATTATGCATATTAAAAAAGTTATTGTTCTTCTTTCTTTTGTAACATTTAATATATCGCTGGAAATCCATTGAATTTCATAAATATCGTACATAGCCTCTTAAAACGATGAAGCTTCGTGGAAAGCCCGTAATATTATTTGATGTTCTGCGAAATCTTTTAAAATTCTTGAAATCACTTGATATCTTTAAAATAACCTAATAATCCTTTAAAGTTCCTTAAAATACTTCGATATATTACGAAATCAATTGAAATCGATGAAATCACTTGAGGATTTATTGAAATCTTCAAAATCCGCGGAAATCTGACCAAACATTTTTAGATTGCTCGGACTATTTTTAAGCGTTCAAAATCTATTAAAGTTTCGTTAAATCTTTTAAAATTTCACGAAATCCTCTAAAATTGCAAGAAAAATTTTGGAATCTCTTTAAATCCCGCAAAATCTTCGAAAACCCCGCAAATTTCTTGAGTTAAAATACCTTTAAATTACTCAAAATATTTTAAAATATTTTTATATCTTATGAAATCCCTTTAAGTCCTTCCTAATCGTTGAAATAATGCCCCCGCCCCCCTCAACTGACATCCCTTGTAATTTGTGGTCTCAATCTCAATCTCTTGAAACCTCTTTTACAATGACAGTAATTGATTTAGTATATAGTTTTGAAAACCATCTTTAGATAATAAATGCAAAAAATGTACAAAATCTTCAAATTATAATATTATAAAATTAATAATTTTGCATCAGGTCACTCAATTTTTCACTCAGGTGAAATTCTAGTCCGATATTTTTTAAAGCAAAATTTCAAACTTCTGTTTACTTATGCAAAGTTATTGAAAGCTTTGAAATTTGTAGAAATCTTCGTTTAAATTGTCTATGAATATCTTTTCTATCAACTTTTTTAATTAGCTATCTAGATAAAATTGTAAGCTTTAGAGAAGGGACTCTTAATAAAATAGGTCTGTTCGTTTGAAATTAAAACATCAATATGTGACCAAATGAAATGTTTTAATAGTTGTTGGTATTCTTCATAAGTACAGACATAGCCTACAATTTTCTGATATTTATATTATATAAACTTTCTTAATAATAGATATATTAATATTTACTTTTTAAAACAACGTTACTGAGATTTTGGAATAAACATTTGAACATTGGAGGCTGTGAACTTTAAAAGCCCTCAACAAAACCCATTAATATTAAACGAGCCCAATTCTCGAAAACGTAATCCACAATTGGGCAGCGCCCATTTGATCGTCGTCTACCTACTGCTTCACCCTCTTGATTGAACATCCCCTCATTGATCTAGTTGAGTGGAGGGGAGGTCCTTTTTGTTATTCAAGTATAAGATAAGAATTTTTTGTCAATTGCTATTTTTATGGGTTTACTGTGGTGTTATTATGGTGTTTCTAAGTTTGATTCATAGAAGTGCTATTTCGATTTTTGTTATCATTTGACTCTGGGCCCCAAAAGTTAAAAGCTTCTAATTTTCATCTACAATCTATTAAAATTAACCAAAATCTGTGTCAAAGTGACGATAAATGCCTTTAAGTAGGAGCAGTTATTTATTGTTCTCTAAAAGCTTTTAATTTCTGAGAATCGAAACATTATAACTATAGCAATTGAATGTCGCTAAACATAAACATGACCTAAACGCTTCAACTTTTAAACTTATGACGGCAAACAAGATATTGCATATATTCTGATTTTCAACTTTTTAAGGCAAATTATAAATGGCATCGAAATGTCAAGAAAACGTATATTTCAAATTTAATATTTCTAAATTACTAATCTCCAAATTAAAAAATTTTTGTTTCGTATTTTATTCCTCATTAGTACAAAGAACCCCCTGCCCCGGCCAGCAAGAGTCGATGACAGCGTCTGGCGATCACTTAAGTGCATAAGTGTAAGTTTAGTGGAGAAGGTAAAACCAGCAGGTAGACAGCGACCTGGGAAATAAATTAATTAACGACAAGATAAACTGGGGCAAATGTCACACTGTAGAACAATTATTGAGCAAAGGAGGAGGAACTTGTGAAAATCAATCTGATGCAATTATTGAGAGACGGAATAGAAGACGGGAATCCATGCTGAGACATTGAGCTTCTTCAACCGTATGACTTTCTTCTTTTATTCTTTCATGGATCTCGAGTTTCAACACATCTTTATTCTCCCTCACAATTGCTTTAGTATCATCTTCTCGCGTGAGAGGAAAACGGTAAAAAATAGGGTGTCGCGATGTATACTCTCTGCTTTTTAAACCCGCATGTTTTCATTTCTTTGTCCCTGAACTTTTAAAAAAGAGGGTAATTTCTTCACCATTATAGATAATTGCAATCGTTACTTGCGAAATTCTGTAACCGATGATGATATTGACAGATTTTGTGAATATTGGGGCGGGGGGGGGGAGGGGGTGTTAACGCAGAATGTCATAACGCACGTGAAAAAGAAAAGCTAAAAGAAATTTTATGAAATGCATGTAAATTAATATAAGCAATTTAATTTTTTGAGTAGCTCATCTAAAAACTGATTAAAAATTCCTTCACATATTCCCTTTTTTCTCATTCTTAAAGAAAGTCCATTTTTATAACTTTTTTAAAGCAAAATTTTATTTTTTCTCGATTTTTCGCTTAACCTGAATTAATACATGGAAGAATGTGTAGCTAAGCTGGCGACAATTATCCTTAATCTATAGCTATAAATATTGTTATATTCGAACTAACGATATAGGTAAAATTATTAAAGCTGCTTGGTTAAAAATTACCCTACTTTGGTAGTAATCGATTTTGTTGTTTAAAGATTGAATTATTTTATCGCAAAATTTAACCGTCCTAAGAAATCGTCGTTTGGTTCATTAGTTATTTAAGTTAAAGTTATACCACGTTTGTTTGAGGATTTAGTATTTGGATAAAAATTTTATTAGACCAAACTCTAGGTTTCAGTCACCCAGTTCTCGGCCTTCTTAGAATTTCTTGCTCCCGCAGTTTCTCAGAGGAGTAGGGCGAGAGCCATTTGAAGGCTACCCCCGACATTTGACCGAAAGGGAGAGTTTGGTGCATTTACAAACAAATTTCTCTTCAAATTTCAACTCTTTGGTTGTCAATTCAGCTTTTTGGTCTAAAATAATTTTTTTTTTTGAAATTGAACTATATTTGGTTAGAAAATCCTTTTTTTGTTAAAAAATTATTTTTCCAAATTTAAAGGTCAAACGTTTTCTGAGGAATTTAATTTTTTAGCTCGAAGATTCAATTATTTATTTACAGGTGTATCAATTAGGTAGGCCTTTAATCTTTTTTAGTTAAAAATTCATCTATTTTGTCGAAAATGCGAAATATTTCGACTTAAAATCAGAAGCATTTTATGTTAGATTTAATGTAGTAACTATACATTAATCTTATGTAAAAGAATTTATCCATCAATTTCATGAAAAATCACCATGTTTTTAGAGCATTTTGGGCGTTTATGTCTGTTGAAAAATTATATGTATATGTTTTGACTTTAATTTTAGGCATTTATTAAATGAAATTGAAGGGAAATGTTAACTTAAGGGGATCAATTGTATGTACTTGTGACGTCAATCTGGGTGTTCGAATTTTATATGATGATTTGTGATTAAGAAAGGAGTGTTTGAAAAAGCGTTGAAACAGCGTCTCGTAGTCTTGAACAGACCCATTCCAGATCTTTATAATATCATTTGTTTCTGATTTTCAGTACTTATCTGTAACCAATGAAATTAAAGTTAAAGTAATTCAAGATAATACTTTTTCTTTGAGCTGCCCATGATCTCCTAAACTTGTACGTTTTCCTATAAAATGCGCGGCTCCTTACTTGAAGATCTGCCAGATAATTTTAGAGACCAGAAGAATAATAAGGTCATCCCAAAGATGGCTTTGTTACACAGCATCGGATTTTATCATCAAAGCCTTTAATCTCTTGAAAATGAAACCACTCTAGCGTCTTGCTTTCTTGTTATCTCTAATGATGGAGTATAATGATTACTAGAGCATCTTAACTTAAGTATCATCCTTGCGTCTTATCTCTTGTTTATTATTTTTGATTAAGAAACACGTACGATGAACAATGCATCACAATTAAAATCAACAAGATGATAAAAATAGGAATCACATAGAAAAATAATAAAACTAATATCCCGGTTTGCAATAAACTTCGTCAAATTAAGGTAACAATTTATATGTTTTTGGCAGAGTAGGAAATGTGATTAGCTATTCACTATTTTAAAACAAAATAAAATTTAACTCAGAATATTGAGAGATTATATTATAAATGTTGTCACAGGCTTAAGATGGTTACTGCCCAACATGCCGATGGCATTTTTGGTTTAGAGTTGGATTTTTATATTGTTAGAATAGTTTTCACGGGGCTGTCCCGGTATGTATCATCAGTCACGGACGCATTTATAATGCAATCAAGTGATCTGGTGAGAAATGTGTGCCACGACATATTGGACAAAGCCTGGTTTTACCCCATCAATGACGGACTGGGTTGCAGTGAAGTGTACGGCGGGGGGACCTACATCTTAAGGTGGGTTCTGAACCACCAGAAGCTCGGTAAAGATACATAGAAAAATTACCAGAGGTACCGGCTCAGTGATTGAACCCCGGACCTCTGAGGTGAAGTCCGAGCGTCTAATTATTATTATTATTATTATTTTTATATATTATATTATTAAGCTTCAATTATATTTTTTACTGTAATAAATTCCGTCTCATATTCAGAATTAACAAAGATGTCCCTGGTTACAAACTATATTGCCAATATTAAATTCCAGTTGTTTAATTGACGAAAGCTAGAGTAATGTCGAATCAAAAATAATATTTGTCAATATGCATATAAATGCTCGAGAATCATACGCAGTAAAAACAAAGTGTGAATCGGACGCTAATATCAGGGTACCATATACCTGCAACACAATTTGGCTTGGTAGTGTGAATGGTTACATTCACAAGGTATCGTTCCCCTCGGACTTGGGGTACGAAACGTCATCTATTGTCAATTATTTTTACAGTTTTGCGGCAAAAACAATCGAGGAGCTCAGTACCCCAATTACGAATGAGATGGAACACCATCTTGAAATTACCTGCAACAAAACTGATCCAAGAGTTTTTACTGTGTAAGGAAAGTTTAAAAATTGAATCTTATTATTTTTAATAAAATGACAAAGTTCCTCAAAAGGCTATCCCAAGAAGCACTTGGCGAACCATTTTTATATTCTGCTGAAAAATTTTCCG
>JAAAKG020154509.1:34197-57955 GCA_010014905.2 Druon quercuslanigerum | reverse complement strand
GTGTGTTAAGGAATAGGAAGAAGGTGAATGAAAAATGTAAACCCTTAGGGGACACATTAGAAGCTTCCACTAACTAAAACACAATTAAATTTTTTTAAACAATGTTGGGTAACTGTGCAAACAAGTTGATGGTAAAAGTTTCTTCAAAGCGTTTTTTTTTATCTTTCACTTTTCTAGAAGCTAAGCGCTCGAAAATTATATTTTTTCCTTTGTCTTTAATTTCAGAGCATTATTCAGTTTTCAAATAAAAAGTTATTCAAATTTTGACCAGCATCTCCAAGCGTCAGTCTTCATCCCAAATTGAGTCGAAACATTGCATATTGATGATTTCTATTCCATATTTTTTAGGATGGGTCAAATAAAGGAAAAAAGCTTTTTCAATTTGTGGGAAACTCCCCAAAAAAGTTCCATTTGCTATAAAAACAATTAAATTTTTCAAAAAATGTTGGGTAACTGGGCAAACAAGTTGATGGTAAAAGTTGCTTTAAAGCGTTTATTTCTTTCTATTTTTGAATTTTCTAAAAGCTAACTGCTCGGAAATTATTTTTTTTTACTTCGCGTGTAATTTTAAAGTATTAATCAATTTTAAAATAAAAAACAATTTATTGAAAAAAATGTTGGGTAACTGTGCAATCAAAGCTTTCATTTTTTGAATTTTTGAATTTTCTAAAAGCTAAGAGCACGAAAATTATTATTTTTTACTTCGTCTGTAATTTCACAGCATTAATCAATTTTGAAATAAAAAGTTATCCAAGTTTTGACTAGCATCTCCAAGCGTCAGTTTTCATCCTAAATTGAGTTGAAACATTGCAAATTGATGATTTTTCAATTTGTGGAACACTTCCAAAAAAATTTCCATTTTCTATAAAAACAATTGAGTTTTTTTAACAATGTTGGGTAACAGTTCAAACAAGTTGATGTTAAAAGTTGCGTTAAAGCGTTAATTTTTTTATTTTTGAATTATCTAAAAGCTGAGAGCTCGACAATTATTTTTTTCACTTAGTCTGTAATTTCAGAGCATTAATCAATTTTCAAATAAAAATTTATCAAACGTTTAACTAGCATCTCCAAGTGTCAGTTTTCATCCAAAATTGAGTCGAAACATTGCAAATTGATGATTTCCATTCCATATCTGAAGATGGCTCGAATAAAGGAGAAAAGATTTTTCAATTTGTGGGACACTTCTAAAAAAATTTCCATTTGCTATAAAAAAAAATTAAATTTTTTTTAAATGTTGGGTAACTGTGCAATGAAAGCGTTTATTGTTTTTATTTTTGAATTTTCTAAAAGATAACTGCTCGAAAATTATTTTTTTTACTTCGTCGGTAATTTTAGGGCATTAATCAATTTTCAAATAAAAAGTTATCACAATTTTGACTAGCATCTCCAATTATCAGTTTTCACCCCAACTTGAGTTGAATCATTGAAAATTGATGATTTCTATTCCATATGTCACGATGGCTCGAATAAAGGAAAAAAGAGTTTTTCAATTTGTGGGACACTCCCAAAAAAATTTTCACTTGCTAAAAAAACAATTGAATTTTTTTAAAAAATGTTGGGTAACTGCGCAAACTAGTTGATAGTAAAAGTTGCGTCAAAGCGTTTTTTTGATTTGTCAATTTTCTAGAAGTTAAGAGATCGAAAGTTATTGTTTTTCACTTTGTCTCTAATTTCAAAGCACTAATGAATTTTCATATAAGAAGTTATCACAATTTTGAATAATATTTCCAATTATCTATTTTCATCCCAAATTGAGTCGAAGCATTGCAAATTGATGATTTTTCAATTTGCGGGACACTTCCAAAAAAAATTGCCATTTGCTATAAAAGCAATTAAATTTAAAAAAAATGTTGGGTAACTGTGGAAACAAGTTGATGTTAAAAGTTGCTTCAAAGCGTTTTTTTTTTATTTTTGAAATTTCTAAAAGCTAAGAGCTCGGAAATTATTTTTTTCACTTCGTCTGTAATTTTAAAGCATTAATCAATTTTTAAAGAAAAAGTTATCAAAATTTTAACTAGCATCTCCAAGCGTCAGTTTTCATCCCAAAATGAGTCGAAACATTGCAAATTGATGATCTTTCAATTTGTGGGACACTGCCAAAAAACTTCCATTTTCTATAAAGAGAATTCAATTTAATGTTGGGTAACTGTGCAGACAAGTTGATGGTAAAAGTTGCTTCAAAGCGTTTATTTTTTTTTATTTTTGAACATTCTAAAAGCTAAGAGCTCGACAATTTTTTTTCACTTAGTTTGTAATTTTAGAGCATTAATCAAATTTCTTGTCGACATGATATTTGTTTGAGTTCGCTACACGAAGACTACTTCATATTACAATACAGACATCAGCAACTATATTTAAAATTGAGCTGCACGAGTCTGACTTTGCATTTCCCTTAAATACACATTGTCTTCAATTTCCGGCAAAATTTACGATAAATTTAATGTTTTCTCTCCGGCAAGCTTCCTCTCCTTATTAATTAATAATTTTGTTGAAAGATCCTATAACTGGATTTTACAGGATGATTTATCGCTATAGTGAAATCTGACAAGTTCCTGCCAACATGGTATTTCTCGCCCTAAAGATTCCTCTAGAAAATAAATAATAAATTTCAGCAAACAAAATCAAAAATTCATTTTTTTAAATTTCAAATTCAAAATTTTAATTCTGGACAGGTTCATCTTCTCGAAAGCCCAAATTCAGAGTGGCGATTTTACCTTTAAAAAATACACCATAGTTCGAATATTTATATATCATTTTATAATTAAAACTAATATGTGATCATTTTAGTCTGCACTGATTCAAAATTAGGTTAAATGATAAATCTATTCAAAATGATTTCTCAATAATTAGGCAAATTCTGTATGTCAAACATACCAGAAAATGAAGAAAAATTGAATTAGTTTCATATTGAGGAAACCATCCAATATTATATTTTAATTGGTTATCCAATATTATAAAATTGATAAATTGTTGCATTAATTCTCTTGAAATATATATATTTTATACTTAAAATAAACCGAAAAAAGCCTTGTTTTTAAAGAAATTAAAAAATATTTGATAAACTTTTGAAATTCTTTAAGTTCGAAAATATTTTTAATTCCTTAAAAGCTTCTAAAGCTCTTTCTAAAACATTCGAATAGCTTTTAAGCTGACTCGAATTACTTCTAACATTGTGAAAAATATTTAAAAATGAAAAAAATTGCCTTAAAATCTTTCAGCTTTTCCTGACATTTTTTAAAAATATCTTTTGAAATATTTGAGATTTGCACACGAATGTCAAAAAATGTTTGCTATCTTCTTAAAACCTTTCAAAATTGCCAAAAAGCTTTTAAATTTTGCATCGAAATCTTAAAATTAATTTTTTGGAATAAATATCGTTTTTTTAGATTTTCCAGTAATCTTAAGAATTTTTTTTTATTTTGAAGCATTGCATACATCTTCAAAAACTTCAAAATTTTTGTTCAAAAACTTCTAAAAGCTACATTTTGTTTGAAAATAATTTTATCTTCTTTCAAATTACCAATTAGGTTTCCATTTTTTCAAAATTTCCTAATAATATCTTTTATACTGATTCGAATTTTTAAAATAATTCTTTTTAATTTTGCAAAATTAAAAAAGTTGCCCTCAAATCTATTATATTTTTTTGTTTTACAATTTTTAATAAATCTTTTGAAATGTTTAAACAATTTTTAACATTATTTTCAAATAATTTATGAAAATAAATAATTTTCAATTTGATCAGGAATCTTTAAAAAATTGGTGTATTCTCTCGAAACCTTTGGAAATTTTAAATAATAATTCTAATTTTGTTGTTCGAAGTCTTCAAGAATTTAAATTTTTCTGTCAATTTTTTGAACTCTATCCAAGTTTAAAATTTTTTTCGACTCTTTCTGAAACCTCTTAATATTTTTAAACTTACTCAAATTTTTCCCGCTTTTTTTTTTATTTCTGCAAAATTAGAAAAAAGTTTGGTCTCTGTTTTTTAAATTCAGAACAATTTTTTAAAAGTTTGTCTTACAGTCTTCCAGAAGTATTTCAAAATGCTTAAAAGTCTTCTAAACTCTTTTAAAACTATAAAAAAATCACTTTAAATTTTGTTTTCATTTATTGAAATCCTTTCAAGTTTTAAACTATTTTTTTAAATCTAGTTGAAACTCAGAAATATCTTTCAAACATTCTGGAATATATATTCTAAAATTTTACATTCTTGGAAATTAAAAAAAGTTTGTAAAAAAAAGTTCTAGATTTTCTTTTGAAATTTTATGAATTTGCTTAAAATGTTTGGTAAGCTTTCTCAATTTTCTCTAAAAATTAATTTTTTAAAAAGAAAGATCTTTTAGAATTCTCCTGGACATCTTCAGACACTTTCTATATGCTCTGAAAACTTTTTAAAATTCTCTGAAAAAACGAATTTTTTAAACCAATCCATTTATCGTGGGTCGTTTCAGACCCATGATTTTTTCGTAAATTTCTGGATTTTCAGGAGGTGGTTGTGTTTATTACCAAAAATAAAATACTTGTTTAAATTTTTTTTTTAGTTTTATATTTGAAAAATATCAATTATAATTATGAAAGTATATAAAAAAGCACAGTTTTTCATGGAGAAATAAATTTAAGTGACATGGATGTTTTTAAAAGTCAAATTATAATGAAAATATTGATATGAAATGTATTAAAAACACTTAGAACCAATTTTTCGTGAAAGTGGTGACAACGCACCCGTCCATTCCTCGCAGCTTATTCAGCAATTTCTGGTGAAACGTGGCTCCCTGTGATTTCTGACTTATTTTCCTTATTTAAGTATCCTCTAAAATCTAAAAGAAAAAAAATATCAATACGTGAAAATCATCGACCAAGTCGTGACAGTGCTCCTACTTTTTGGATCTTTTCGTATTGCGCATGCGTCACGTCTGCAACTGAATTGGTTCCCTTTGGCGCACTTATTTAAAACGATTAATTTTGTTTTGATTTATTATATAATTGTTTACAATCAATAACATTTTTAACATGCATAAAGATATAAAACTTTATGTTTAATTAATATTTGTAAGAAAAAGGATATTCTTTCTTAATTTAAAATGGATTATTTATTTTTAAAGAATATAAATCAAATAATTATTTTGTGCTTCACTTTAATAGTACTATTTGTTGAAAATAATTTACTTATACGTTTAATCGTTTTAAATAAGCGCGGCAACGGTAGCCAATCGAGCTACTGCAGCGGCGCATGCGCAATAGGAAAAGTTCCGAAAATTGGTAGCACTGAGTCTCGGCAAATCAGCCATTGAAATTGTCGATATCGAGGCAAATCGAGCAGGCACATTTCCGATGCGTCTCTCGAATCTGATCATCTGCACGGATGGTTGCATAAACTAGGGTGCGTTACTGGCGAATCACAGAAGGCCGTTACGCGATTCGTTGGCGCGACGAGCAATTTGGCGAGGAGATAACCCGATTGTGAACCCAGAAGAGGGCGTAGGAGGACCGCAAAGTCGACTCTAACGAGATAAATATATGTAATGCAATGTGGCGCACGTCGGACTTTTGTATGTGGAACTGGGCAGGAACTAGATAGGAGAGAGATTCGCCGTCTCGAAGGAAAGGTTCCGGGTCGTCGGATGTGTACACCCACGCGAATGAAAGCACCTTCTCGCAGGTAGAATAGGATATGTCGAGTTAACGGGTCGGAACGAATAACTGCGTGAGGGGATCGAGGAGGGGGGGGGGACAAGGGTTACCCCAGATTTATCACGGTTATACCAAGTTGGTCCTTTAAACACGACGGAAAATGCTTCGACCGCGAAATTTCCCACCAATTTTGCAAACAAACCCATATTAGCTTTTCCTAACTCAAGCGTTTTATTTGAAGGGTCATCCGAAAATTTTGTAAATTTTCTTTTAAGATTTAGTGTAACTTAAAAAAATTAATAAGAAAAGAAAAATAGGAAAGATCATTTTTCGTTCCTCTTTTTTATTTTTGCTTTGTTATTACTATTTTTTTTTAGGAGGACGAACATAGTTACTAATTACAATCAATGAAACGTTTATTAATATAACAGGCCAACATGATTTTGTTGTTGGAAAGTGGAGGGTCATTTCCGAAGTAATTTTTTACGTAGAATCCGAAACCGGGGTCAAAATGGGTTCCATACGTCAGGATTTTAAGATATTTGAGGTTATGTACCCAAAAATGGCGTTTAGGCTACCTTTGAGGTTATGTACAGAAGACACAACATTTTTTGGGATTTTTTCTTCAGTTGTGTCATATAGTATTGCTTTTTTTCTTTAATTTAAAAGTCGCAGAGTTTAAATACCATATTTCTTTACCAAGTTACGCCAATTTGAAATTACGAGATATGTCCCATTATGTTTTGAACCTATCTCGTAAATTTCAAATTGGCGTAACTTGATAAAAAAAAATCGTAATTGAACTCTGCAACTCTCAAATTAAGGAGAAAGAGCAGTACTATATCATACAATGAAAGAAAAAATTCCAAAAAATTTTCTATCTTTACATAACCTCAAAAAAAGCCAAAAACGCCATTTTTTTCGTACATAACCTCAAATATCTTAACATCCTGACGTAATGGGCCAATTATGACCTCGAATTCAGATTCAGAACAACCGACATGACCCCATTATTTGATTCAAATATGTTTAAATTAGTGAGATTTTATTGTTAATCAGTGAAATTTTTTAATGATTTGCAGTAACCCATCCCCTATTTTCCCCTTTTTCTCGGTTTGCTAATTAAAAGCGAAATGAATTATTAGAACTCCAAGGTAAATCTAATTATTTTTGGTTTAAAAGTTGCTATAATAATTTTTGTGATAAATTCGACTTTTACTGGTTAAACATTTTAATATTTGATTGAAAAATGAATTTCACTGTTAAAAATAATTTTTTTTTAATTTGAGGATTCAGCATTTTAGTTGAAAATTTATTTCTTTGGTTGAAAATGTAACTATTTTGTGGATATTTCGATATTTTTTATTTATAATTTATTTTCTAGGCTAAATTTGGAATATTTAATTTGGATAAAAAATCATCTTTTTGACTAAAAACTGGAATTTTTTTTTTTTTTGAAAATTCAATAATTTCGTTAAAAAGTCATCGTTGTCCACTGAAAATTTAGTTATTTTTTAAAAAGTTTTTTTTCATTTTTTGCTTGGTTCACAATGTAACTGTTTTATTCAAAAATCATAATCTTTTTTGGTTGCGGAATTAAGTACTTTTTTGAAGAGTCGAATTTTGTAGTTGTATTCAACTGTTTTTCATTTAAAAACAACATTATTTTCGGTATAGCGATTTCCTTTCTTTGATTGATAATATTTTTTTTTCAGATAATTAATATTTTTAACTGAAATTATTATCAATCCATTTTTGTTTTAAAATTAATGTATTTGGGTTAAAAATCCACGTATTTTGTAGAAAATTGGTCCTTATTAGTTGAAATTTTTTTACATAATTGAAAATTGAAATGTTTGTTTGAAAATGTATGTATTTTTGTCAGAAATTCAGTTGAAGATTAAATCTCTTTTTGACAATTCGCTTTTTTTAGTAAAAGATTTATATTTTTAGTTGAAAATTTAATTATTTGGTTAAAAAGTTAACTTCTCTTTTGAAATCTAGAATTTTTCGTTTTATAATTTTTTTTTAAACTAAAAATTAAACTATTACATTTTTGGTTAACAATTTGTCTTCTTTAGTTTAAACTTCAGTTGCTTTTTTGGAAATTCATTTTCTTTGGTAGAAAATTGTTCTTCTTGGGCAAAATTAATTTTTTTGGTTGAAAATTCAATTCTTTTTTTGAAAACTCAATAATTTATTTAAAAAATCCTTCTTTTTTGTTTAAAATTTCACGGGTTTGTTGAAAATCAATCATCTTTCTGGGTTAAGGGTTCGACTTTTTTAAAGTTGTCCCTTTTAGTTGAAATATTAACTATAACACTTTTCGCCTTACAATTTATTTCTTTGGCTGAAAATTGAACTTCTGTATTGAAATTTAGATTTATTTAGGTTATAATTTTTTTCCAAAAATTAAACTATTTTATTTTTGGTTAACAATTTGTCCTTCTTAGTTTAACATTCAGGTAGTTTGTAGTAAATTTATCTTTTATAGTAGAAAGCTAATGTTCTTGGTAAAAATTAATTTTTTTTTGCTGTGCCAATTCAATTATTTGGTTGAAAATTCAATAATTTAGTCAAAAAGTCCTTCTTGTTGGTTGAAAATTCAACTATTTTGTTTAAAATGACTCATCTTCTTGGGTTGAGGATTCGATTGTGTTTTGAAAATTCTTATCTTTTGGTATTTTCTTCAAAATTCATGTTTTTGAGTAGAAAATTAATCTTGTTCTTTGAAAATGTATCTCTTTAGTTGTAATTTTTATTATTGAAATATAATTTAAGAGTTTTTTTGATCATTTAACAATTTTGTTGAAAATTCAATACTGATTGGTTAAAAATTCAACAATTTAGATGAAATATCATCTTTTTGCAATAACATTCTAATAAAATCCCTTGGTTTTCCCGATTTCCCGGTCCGCTGAACACCCTAAAATCGTTTAGACGAGAAATGGGTTCTGTTCCATCGAAACGCGAACAGGTTCACCACCTCTAACTTCCGGCCATAACCTAGGAATTGCATCCAGCAAGGATTGGCGCGAAACACACGATTAAGCGACTATACCCCTGTTTACTGTTATCTCCACCAAGATTCCAAGCACAGGGAATCTCGGTCCCTGTTACCCAATTTCACGAGTAATCCTCTCTAATCTCCTTTATCTACGTCGCTGACGCGAATGACCGCGAGACTCACAATACGAAAATGGCTAAAAGGAAAGAGAAAAGCGAATTCTCGTGAAGCGGGCTGCTTACTGAGATTAGGACTTGCTTTAAACCAAGAGAACTACTGGGTAAACGCCACCGGGAGTCTCGTTAAAAGAGGGAAAGAGAGGTCCAGATGGCTCGCGGGATTGAGAGAGATGAGGTGAGAAAAAAGAAATGGAGTCGGGACAAAATGAGGAGAAAAACAGAAAAGGTGAGGTCAGAAAGAGAGGATTGACTGGTAAGATAAAATAAGGAGAGGACAACCAGTATAGGAAGAATCGACTCTTGGTATACTTACAGTACTCTGAGACAACACTGGCACTGAAGAGAGACCGACTCAAGGACGAGTGAAAATCCTTTGTTTCAAAATCATTATAAGGTTCAAGGGAGTTCTTGTGAATGAAGTGTGGAAAGAATGAATGAACTACAATCTGGAGTGAAAAATGGACTTTAAAATTACGAATGCATCGTCAAATATTTGAAGAGCGCTGGATATGAAGAGACAGTGTTGGTTTTACCAAAAGGTCTACTCAAATTGAAATTCATTCATATTTTTATCTCCTGGACTACCTAACTCAGAATTTGCTTGTCGGAATGGAGTCGAGAGAGCATATTTTTTAATGCCGCTAACTACAGCGGTACTGGAAACATTGTTTTCCCAGAACAAAAAAAGAACTTCGTCAAGTACTTTCCGTTGGTGACAATTTTCACAGAAAAGTGATGCATTGCCATTGTTCTGTCAACCGAACCAAAACGTATCACGCGATACTTTTTAAAAACACTTTGCCGCTCATGTTATGAACTCAGCAACAGCTGGTAGCATTTTTATAAAATACCTTTTGATGACAACAATAAACTTTGGTGTTCTCATTTAGAGCTTGATGAAAAAGCTCTTCTATTTTTACATGGAATATCGATCCAATTAAATGCTGATTGGGAGAGTTCGACGTTGAGAATTGGATGCTAATCTTTTTAAATTGATATTGTAGACTGCTAGGAAATTCATGAAATCAATGATTTTCACGAGTTTATTCAATTCCACTTGGTGTGCGAAATTTCATCACATTCACGTTATGTACACAGTCCTATTTTTGCATGTGAGTGATTTATCACCACTCGTGACTGTCGGTTGGGTGAAAAGAGAGGGGATTATTGTAGTGGCTGGATTGTTGGGTAAAGTAAGCAAGCCCCAGCATAAATGATATTTCCGATAAGCTCGAGAATAGATCATTAATGTCGCAACCTGTACGCAGTGGCGACTCGCTGACGCAGAGGTCGGCAATGGCGACAGCCCATCACTGAGAAAATAATCGATCGGACGTTAATTGCAACGTGGTTCGCTGGACCGACTAACACGGCCGCCTACGAATTATATGTAAATAACAAATGACCCGGCATTTCAGAGGACGGATGATAAACTCTCACAATATATGTATGCTTTCGGCACATGAGCGTTTTCCAATTAATGGATTTCCGGCTTTATTCGACCGTGGCGCGACACGAGGAACAATGAACGACAAAGAAAAATTAAAGGACACCTTCCACCTTAGTGCGATTAGGCTTGTTCCACCTGTATAACCTGCGAGACTATTGATGCAAAAATTTGCTTACATGTGTGTAAGAACGTGACTCGAGACATATTCTGGGAAAATAATCCACAGCGTGAGCCGAATTCTGATGAACACTTTGCGCCCGATGCTTGATCCGATTACATCCGATCTCTCGAATATCGAGGAGGCACCATTTGTACCGATCATGTGGGTGAACCAACGTTTGCATAAATTATGACACGATCGAGGACACTTTGCTACCTGAATCACGAATGATGATGTGCGGTGACTGTCAGTTTACATCCCTGGGAACCAGAGCTGGCTACAATTCACTCGATAAAGCCAAACAGTTTATGGTATACCAATAATCACAAAAAGAGACTGCGCATTTTTTCGCATTCAAAGTCCATTTTCATTAAATAGCAGTTGTCAAACTGAAAGGTCGTGAAGATATGATATATGGTCGCAAGCAACTAATCAATGGTTTCACAGGACCTATAACAAAGTCCATTAAATGTTCGATGCTAATTACAGAAGCCACATAATTGACGAGAGTTATGAAACTAGATGATTGTCAACTACCAATATGTACATGTTTGCGGTAAACTTGACTATCCTCTCTGCAAATGTAAAAGCAATTTGGTGCATTCACTTCTGTCAACATCCTGCACTGCATGTATTACAATTTATAAATGATAAAAATGGTACGAAATTGAAGAGAGATTATCCGGACTGAATATGGCCAGAACTGATAAGGATAATTTGAGTCTGATTAGTGGAAGGAGGGAAGGAAAGAAGGTGATTGCCAAGTAAGTGGGGCTAGAAAGCAAACAGTTATTAACCCGAGCTTCTAGGCGCCCTGATGCGAATTGCAAAGTGTTATCGGTTCACGCGAGTGGATTGGCGGTTCGTGGTTGTCTGAAGTGTCTTAGAAACAGCTTTCGAGCTAACTCGTGACGATGTAGCGTCTACGCTAGAGAATCCTCTATCCTCCCCCAATGCTTCCTCGTACCTCATCTCGATCTCTCGATCGTGAGGTCGCATTAACAGTACATACCTCGCGCTCGAGCCGTAAGTTTCTCTCCTCGACGAGCTGATGGAGAGTCTTGACCCTGTGTAGGGTCGTATACACTATAGTAACTATACAACACCAAGCAAACGTGCCTACCCCCACGTGTTGTATCTCCTTGTAGGATTTACGTACGTACCTCCTGGCCAATACAACACAGGGTACGAGAAGAGCCAAGTGAGATGAGAGATGAGGAATGAGAGGGAGAAGATACCAACTGCCTGTTGGTTGGATATAAATATATAAACGGCTAACAGCTCTTTGCCTATTGTACTTGACGCTCCGAGTTTACATGTGTATTTTATGCCGAGTTCCAATGGTGCCCAACCGGCGAGGATTGAAATATTTTGTGTTTTATGATCTGCCTGCAAGAAGAAGCTATCTTATTTTTCTTCTTGTAGCATCATAAAACGGGTAAAATTGGTGGCGTATGATTATTTACAAAATTCCATTTCACCTAGGTTTCATTTGACCGAAAATCACGTTGGCGAACAGCTATTTGTTACCATTCTTGTCTTTCCGAATTGTCAAGTGTGATAAGCTCCATTTGTCCTAATTATCAGTCCTCATCTTATCATGAGACTTCTTGTACAAAAATAGCACACTCAATACTTTTTCGAGACATAAATCCTATGGGAACTTGTAGAAATGTTGACAAAGAGTAGAATTGGATATTTGATTTATAAAGATTTGAAACTTTGAGAGAAATCAGGGGATAATTTGTTAGAGAAGAAATATTGATGTTTGTTACCCCATTGCGCTTCAATTTCTTTGATAATGTTGCCGGCTCTAATATGGGAAGGAGGACGACACACTTAAGAAATATCGGAGGGTCGAGGGTTCGATCGTGCGCTACACTCCTAACATCCTTTATCGTCGCATTGTAGCCGCGAGGATCCTATTTGGGGTTTTCTTACAGACCCTATCTGCCCTCTAAATGCCTGTAGAATCTTCCCCGTTGACTAAAAAAAACTTGAAATCATACTCTCTTTTGCGAGAAAAATAGTAAAGAATTTATTTTAAAATTCCTTATGAATTAAAAAACTTCCTTCTTAATGATGATAATGATGATAAGAAGGATGATAATTTGTTAGCATCTGAACATCTTGATGATGATGACACTGAATTTTTTTTTATTGGAAAAAATGGATAGTTTGATAATGATGATGATCCATTTATCTACAAACTGTCGACGCTTAAAACAGAAAGTCTTATGACTTGTCGAAATTTGTGTTTATAAAAACAAATCCTGTTTTACTACAAACATAGAAAAGGAATGTTTTAAACTCATTTGTAGCTTCCACTAAAATACCATTGGTTTTCACTTATCTGATCAGTGGGCGTGTAAAATATTTTTGAACTTAAAATGTAAGGTGTCAATCTGTCATTTTGAATTGAATGATGGTCATTTTACGTCAACGGTCACCGTATTAAATATAATTCAAAATCCGAAAGCTTAAATTTCATCATTGCTTGAGGCGCACTTTGAAAGTACTCTAAAAGAAAAATGTAAAAAAGAAACCTTCTCAGAGATTCATTATTTTCTTTGTTTGTTTAGAATCGCTCTATATAACCTGAAACCGTAGGCGCTGAAGTGTTTTCTTTAGCGACGGTTCAATAACATGTCGGAAGCTGATCAACAAGCCAAATGGTTCTTTTCTACTTTCTGTTGAGGTTGCCTTTTGCCTCGTCAGTCGTCACTGTCAGCGAAGAGAACGATAGAATAAAATAGGGGAAACATTGTGACTTGAGACACTGCGACTGGGAAGCATTTTTTTCATAAAGAAGAGAAAAAACGTCCCCTTCTAAAAACAAACTGTCTTGCCAGCTTTGCCATTTCCACCTGCGGTTACCGTTTAGTCGTTGCCTGACAAAACATTTTTTTATGCCTTTTATCATTTCTCGCTACCAGACTTTAGAAACTGCCCCTATTCCTCTTTTTATCCCCTCTTTTTAAGAATTACTGTTTTTCGCTTGTTTTCAAGAAACTTCCGCTCTCCCTCGTTTTTTCGCTTAGGTGCTAACAGAAGTATTTTTGAACCCAATAAGAAAATACAACCATTTTTGGTTTGGAATTTGTCTCGTATGGTTAACAATCCATACATCTAGTTAAGAAGGGGATTCTTTTATTTAAAATGCAACTATTTTTTGAAAAAGTCATCTTTTTTGTCTGCAGATTTAACTGCTTGGATGAACATTCGTCATTTTAGCTGAAAAATTGAGCTATTTTGGAAGAAAATTCATCCTATGTTCTTGTTGTTAAAAGTGCAAGTGTTGGTTAAAGAAAAATCTTTTTTTGGTTGAGAATTATATTATTTTGTCAAAAACTAATTTTGTTTTGTGGTAAATTACTTTTGTTAACTATAAATTAATCATTCCCATCTTCGGTTGAAAATTGACGTTAACTGTTTTGTTGTCAGTTCAAGTATTTTGTTGACAATTAATTAATTTCATTTAAAAGAATTTGTTTACTTATATTTTCCCTATTTTATTAAAAATCCTCGATTTCCCCCGAATCGAGAGCATTTTGGCATTCAAAAAAGAAAGACCGACTGGGAATCCCGAAACTTTTTCTAGAAGAAAAAATCTGGAGTGTTCTTTTAGTAGTTACAGTAGTAGTAGAGTAAAGATAATAAACAACCTCGAAGTTGTTTGCGCAACATTTGTTTCTCACAATTACGCAATACCATTTTATGACGCAATCCAGAACAATCTAAAAATTTAGCATGGACATGAACCATTTCAGCTCTAGAATGTTGTCAAGGTTGGCAAACTAGCATTCTTGAGTTAAAATTCTCCCTGACTATAATCTTATATTGATTAATAAAGTATTGCAGTGTTTGTCGACAATTAAAGTATTTTGTTGGAAATTTCTTAATTTTATTCAAAAGAATTTATTCCCCTTAATATTCCCTATTTCATTAAAAAAATATTTTTTCAGCAAAAAAAAATCGTGCGTCTTGTTTTAGTAGAATATCTCTATCAGTTGATAAGATTCTAGAATCTTCTGGATAACATCATTAAATGACAATGCGCAACTGTGAGAAACGAATTTTGCGTAAACAGTTACTAATTGAGATAACAACTAACCTTGAACTTGTTTACGCAAAATTCGTTTCTCACAATTACGCAATACCATTTTTTGACGTCATCCAGAACATTCTAGAAACTTTGCATGGACACGAAGCACTTCAGCTCTAGAATGTTTTCGATTTTGGTAAACTAGTAATCTTGAGTTAGAAACCGCCCTTCCTATAATCTTCTAATGATTAATAAAGTATTGCAGTGTTTGTGAACAATTAAAGTATTTGGTTGGAAATCCCTTAATTTTATTTAAAAGAATTTATTCCCCTACATTTCCCCTACTTTATTAAAAAAATCCTCTATTTTCCCAATTTGAGAGCATTTTAGACTCTAAAAAAGGCTCCAACTGGGAATCTAGAATCTTTCATAAAATGATAATGCGCAACTGTGAGAAACGAATTTTGCGTAAACAATAATTTTTATAATAACTAACCTTCAACTTGTTTACGTAAAATCCGTTTCTCACAATTACGGAATACAATTTTATGACGTCATCCAGAACATTCTAGAAACTTTGCATAGACACGAAAAACTTCAACTTTAGAATGTTTTCGATGTCGGTAAACTAGTGATCTTGAGTTAGAAACCGCCCTTCCTATAATCTTCCAATGATTAATAAAGTACTGTAGTGTTTGTAAACAATTAAAGTATTTGGTTGGAAATCCCTTAATTTTATTTAAAAGAATTTATTCCCCTACATTTCCCCTACTTTATTAAAAAAAATTCTCTATTTTCCCAATTTGAGAGCATTTTGGACTCTAAAAAAGGTTCCAACTGGGGATCTAGAATTTTTCATAAAATGATAATGCGCAGCTGTTAGAAACGCATTTTGCGTAAACACTAATTTTGATAATAACTAACCTTGAACCTGTTTACGCAAAATCCGTTTCTCACAATTACGCAATACCATTTTATAATGTCATCTAGAACATTCTAGATACTTTGAATGGACACGAAACACTTCAGCTTTAGAATGTTTTCTATGCTGGTAAACTAGTAATCTTGAGTTAGAAACCGCCTTTTCTTATCTTCTTCTATTGATTAATAAAATATTGCAAGAATCGACTTTGAGTTTTCGAAAGATTGGTTAAAGTTGTTTGAAGAGTAGAAGAATAAATACGAAAGAAAGTCCATCAATTTTGTACTCTACTTCCATACCTTTTCCGTTTCCCATTGTATTGGAAATAAAAAAGGCATATTTGAAATCCAGCAAGGATTTAGGGCACTTTCATCTTACCGCGTTGCTTTGGAAGGGAGATTTTAGTAAGACGATCAAAGAGTCTCTCCACTGTAGGGATTTCTGAGGGAAATTTATTCGAACTTTTGTTCCTTGCTTCACCCTACAACCTGGTTTGATACACAGAATCTAAAATTATGAGTACTGGTATGCATTTCACGAAAAATATATAAATCGTGCTTCTCCGTCCGACAAGTGGTTGGTGCGAAATATACACGAATCGTGACCACTATTCAACGAGATTATCTGAAAAGGAATTGTTTCCAATTTTAAGCAGACCATCATCCAATTGTAACTTTAAGATCAGAAAGAAGATAGAGTCAATTCCAAAGTCAGTTAGACACCCTGAAAAACCTTCGAGTTTCTTCAAAGCTTTAAATATTTCTTGAAATAATAAAAAGGCTTGAAAAGCCTATAAATTTCTTTTGAACTCTCTAAAAAGAATTGCGTAGAATCGCCTTTAGGACCGGTCTCCAAGGCTTTTAGCAGCCTTGATGGTGAATTGCTGTTTGCTTCTGCTTTTTCTTCCTGGAAAAGAAGGATGTGATTCTCCGGTAAAATGTAATTCCAATTAAGGCATTGGAGGTTCTTATGAGACAAGTATATCGATTTCTTTAGAAAGATCGACGGATCTGTACGGATGATGAGGCAAGAAGGAAAATTGATCTTTCGCAGCATCCACGATCGTAGGAACTACGAAGATGGATGGAAGGATGCAGTTCAACTCAGTGGAAAGAGCATGTAATGTACCAGCGAGGCAAGAAGATGAACGAGAGGAGAGAAAATAGTAGGGAGTCTACCGAGGTCGAAGGTCGGGTACGTGCCTCCGTTCTCCAGATCTTGACTCGTCTTGCCTCATCCAAGGTAAAACACACCTGCCCGGGACCGTCGGTCAAACTCGTTACTCTGCCCACAAACTTATTAAATTTCCCGTAAATGACCACGGACCAACTTACTTTAACATCAATTTCTCGAACAGGATTTTACTTAAGGAAAAGTTAAGTCTTTCGCTTTTTATCAAAATCTCTTCCCGCAGTTGGTGTTCTGAAGAGTTTAAGTGCTCAGAGAAATTCTCACGAGCCTGAGAATATTCTCGACGTTTGTGTGCTTTGGGAATTTAATGAGCATTTATAAGCATTTTGAATTAGATTCTTAAGAATCGTATTTTCTATCTTTATTATTTATAATTACATTATTTAAATTTCCCGGGAAAATGTATCGCTTCGAATTGAAAAGGGCGCCAAATTTAAATAATAAAATAAGTCAAAACTATGGAAAACTTATTATTTGCATTAAACAGTGCCTTACTTGTTTCTCAATACATTTTAAACACTTTTTAGTTGAGTTTTAAAATCAAGAAGATACATTTTGAGCTTGAGAAAGGAATTTTTTAAACTAAAATTAGGAATCTGCAACCAAAAATATGAATTTTTAAACAAATTGATAAATTTTCCACTCAAAAGAATGATTTTCTACCCGAAAAGATTCATTTTGAACAAAGTACATAAATTTTTATCTAAAACATATCAAGTTTCAGCGAAAATTGGATGAAATGTTAAAAAAATAAATGTTCAACAAAACAAAAAAAGATTTTTTAACCAAAAATAGAAGAATTAAATTTTCAATTAAAACAATCAATTTTCAAACAAAAATTATGAATTCTTAACAAAATAATTCAATTTAAACGCTGAAGGTAAATTTTCTACGAAAGAAGATACAGTTTCAATAAAATATATAAATTTTCAACTAAAAATATAAATTTTCAAGAAAACTTGAATTCAGCTAAAAAATTAATTTTCAACTAAAAAGAAACGAATTTTCAGCCAAAATGAATTTTCTATAAAAAATAACGGACTTTTAATCAAATATTTTTTTTCCAACTAAAGAAACGAAATCTTAACATAAAAATATAATTGTTAACTTTTCTACAAAACAGAAAATTTTATAGAAAAAAATTACATTTATATCGAAAAAGGTAAGATTGCCACAAAAGATGTAATAGTTAAAGTGAATTTTCAACCCAACACATGAAGTTTTAACCAAAAACTTAGATCTTCTACCAATAATAAAATATACTTAAATTTTCAATTATTAAAATAAATTTTTAACCAAAAATTAAACAAGTTAAAAAAATAGTTAAATTTTCAAGAACGGAAATTAATTTTGACCAAAAAGATAACCAGAGAAATTTTCAACTAAAAATAGAATAAATAAATAAATAAATAAAAATAAACAAAGATTCAGCTTCTATAAAAAGGTTTAATTTTCAACAAAAATGGAATTTACATTTTTAGCATAAAAAACGAAATCTAAATAATAAAAAAATAATGAAGATTATCTTTTTAGTTATAAATTTTATTGTATTGTTGAAAATTTAACAATTTTCTTAAAAAGAAATCCTTTTGGGTTGAAAATTTAACTCTTTTAATAAAATTTTGTCTTATTGGGTTAAAAATTCATTTCTTTTTGTAGAACGTTAGACTTTTGCTTCAAATTCATATTTTGTTGCTGCTAAGTCAATTAAAATCTGTTTTGTATAAAAAATATTTTTTCTAAAAATTTGTCTTTTTGATTTAAAATTTCATCTTTTTTTGTAGAAATATTGCATCTTTCTCGCATTAAAATGCAACAGTTTTGGTGAAAATTCAAATATTTCCAAGAAAATTTACATTTTGTTTAAAATTTGTATTATTGCTTCGTATGTAGCAGAAGAATAATTTATTGTTTAGAATTCTTATTTTGGTGTTGGAAAATGAACTCTTTTCTGGATAAAAATTCAACTATATTTTAAAATTTTTTCTTTAATTAAAAATTTATCAATTTTAATAGAAATTTAATCTTGCTTGGATAAAAATGTAAATGTTTGCTTGAAAATTAAACTATTTTATTGAAAAGTCATACTTTTTGGCTGAAAATTCTGTTTTGTTGAAAATTTACTTCTTGTTTAAAATTTGTATTTTGGTGTTGAAAAATCAACTAAAATATCTTCTGGATAAAAGTTCAACTTGAAAAAATTTGTTGGTTTTTTTATTAAAAATTCATCTGTTTTAATAAAAACTTTCTCGGATAAAAATACAAATATTTGAAAGGGAATTCAACTACTTAGTTAAATTACATTTTTTTCGTAGCAACTTATTTTTTCTCTTACATCCAAACTCTTTTATACACAATTCAAGTTTTTTTTTAAATTTATTTTCTTGATTCAAAATTTTATCTTTTTCAGTAGAAATCTCATTTTTTTCATGTAATTTCAAACTTTTTGGTTAAAAATTCTTCTTCTTTGATTTTTTAATTTTTTTTGAAAGAATTCGTTGAATCATTTTGACAAGAAAAAGCCTGTTCCTTTAGTAGAAATTAAATTTTTTGACTGAAAATGTAACTTCCATTTTTTTTAAATCGATCTTTTTTTGTTAAAAATTCTCCTTTTTTGGTGATAAAATAATTTTCATGCTTTGAAATTTTATTTTTCTTATGTAAAAATTTAGCAGTTTTGTGTCAAAATCTTTTTTTTTTGCTGGAAAATCACTGTTTTTGTTTAAAAATTTAATTTTTGTAGAGAAAATTCATCCTTCTGCTCAAAGGTTAAATAATTTAGATAGATTTCTGTTTTATTTCTTTTTTGAGTAAAAAATCTTTAATTCTTGAAAATTCGTCTTTTTTGTTTTAAAATTCCTCCAAGAACTTCAATTCATAAAAAATGTTGAAAAATTGCAATATTCTTTTTGGTGGCTAAAACGTTTTGTAAAATATATGAAACATATATTCATTAAGTTTCTATGTAATTTCTTAAAAATATATATTTCTGTAATTTTCATTCTGATTTTCCTTCAGGTAAGATATTTTCAAATTTTTAAAACTTTTTTGTTACAAATTCAAGTTCTTGCAATTTGAAAAAAAAAAATTTAACAATTTATACTGACACGCTGCTTTTGATACGGTGAAAAAAGCTTCAGAATGAGCCTACGAACATTGGAAAATGTGGATTATTTCGGAAGTTATTGAACATTTAAGAAAAAATTGAAATTTACCCTACCCTCAAAGGATTCAACCCTATAAAAATAAATTTTTTTAGCTTTGACATAATTCAAATAAGGAAAACTTAATCTGTCATAAAAAATGAGGTGGTCAAAAACTTTTGCACTGCAGTGTAGAAATAATTTGTTACAGTTTGTTACCGGGTAATCCATTACGTAATGTAAGTACGGCCTCTAAAATTATTTTCTGATTATTTCCCGATTATTTCCTGGTTCCCAGTTAGTAGACACCCTGTGTCAATATTTGTATTCGTCCGTATTTCCCGCTCTAGATGCACTCAGTCCTGGATAATTAGTCATTAGGGTTGACAAATCCTTTCGAGTGAAATAGAATATTTCTAACAGAGCGAAAATAGTACAATCTGGCATGACATTGCACGAACTTTTCTGAAAAGTTTCCAGTAGCATGTCCTAGATTTGTAGCGAAGAGGAAAAGCAAGAAGGAAACTTGGACCAGTGTCTTAAAGTTTTGGTATACCGAACTTCTAAAAAGCTTATGCACCTGCACTCTTCTGCTTTGCCTGACAGAAAACTGATTCTTCCGGAAGGTATGGGACAGTCTGTTGTAAAATATTCACGAAAGACCTACCGAAACTAAAAAAAAATATCAAAATAGAGGTAGAAAAGATACATTTTTTTCTGACTCAGTGGTTTGAAATACCACTTGCAGTAATTAAATGACAGCACGACTTCTTATCGATGAATCAAGTTTTGAATAAAATGGGTTACAACTTAATCGTAAAAGAGGTAATTATACTTGAAACATCGAATTACAATAATCTCCGTGAAGTGATATAAAGTTAAGGACCCAGCCGCTATTAATTTTCGCGACCGCGACCATTAATAACTCTGTCCCATTACGAGATTCTCGTTCCAGAAATCAAAAGGCGCATAGCATCGACGCACATGAGCCATTTATCGCGGTAAATTCAGCAGTTCTGACAGTGTAAAAAAAAAACTTTCATTGCCCGACTTCGCCTCGGTTTACTCGCGTAACGTCGTTTTACGATGTACGTTTTTGTGGTCGGATCGACAGGATTCGTGATCGATGCACCGCGCCACATCCGCTCTGGCGCGAGCGGAATGTAAGAACCTTATAAGCATTATCCTTATATTATGACTTATTTATTCGATCGGCATGCATATAAGTGCCTTCCGTCCAGACATCGTAAAGTGGATGCGTTTCTTACGTAAGAAGAAAAACGCGTGTTTGGCGAGACTGTTTTACGAGTCTCGCGAACGCAGACCATTTTCATTTTCATTTCCTCACCACGCCAGCCGACTGGCTTTGAATTAATTTTTTTCATTTCACTAATGCACAAGAGCTTCCTTCTACTTCTAAATTGGCGTGTAAAAAGCCCAGTTAAAATGTGCTACTGAAAAATGAATAGAACAATGATAACTCCAAAGATACGAGTTCTATAGAAACGAGTGCTCCACTGATACGATTGATACACAGATACGAGCGTCCGACTCCAATGGAGCGGGCCGATTTTTTGCCGGGGTTAATCCCGTAATCTAAACGTCGCAGGGGCGGGACCCCTACTGACGGTCGTATCTTTGGAGTGAATGATTCTCGAACATCTCGTATCTTTGAAGTTTAGTTGTGGGAATACAATTTTCGTGAAGTTGTTCGGATCCGGAAATTTAATAATTCAATAAGGACAGATATTTATGTACTGATAAAAGTCAGCATCATATAAATAATAAACTAATACATTCTGGGATTTTGATAAAAATCTTGCAAGTCGGGGAATTTTTATTTTTATTTAAAATTGTTTTATTTCGTCTGTAAAATTTGTTCGTCTGTAACTTTTAATGTTTAATATTTAATTCCATCTTTGGTCTGAGATGTATCTTTTTTAGTTGAAAATTCGAATATTTAGTTAATAACTCAGGAATTTTGTTCAAAAATCGTCTCTGTCAGTAGAAAATTTATCCTTTTTCAAAATTTTATACTGTTTTTGATTCTAAATAAAATAATTTTGTCACAAATATTGAAAGATTGCACCACTTTATTAAAAAGTCTTTTTTTATTGCTGGTGAAGGTTCATCACTTTAGTTGAAAATTCATCTTTTCTGTGAAATGGTAAACTATTTTGTTAAAAATGTGTCTTTTCTAATATTACTAAAAATTTAACTTTTCCATTTTTGTGTTGAAAATTATTTTTTTGTTTTGTTTTTGAAAAAATCTTTTTTTGGTAGGAAAAACTAATCTTCTTTCTTTTCAATTTCCTATTTTTTGGTTAAAAATACATTTAGTTTTTAAAAATATGCACATTAGGTTACACTTTTTTAAAAATTAATTTTATGAAATGAATTTCCTTTCTTTGGCACAAAGTTTACCTTTTTATTTGGAATTTGGACTATTTGTTTGAAAATTTATAAAATTTGTAGAAAATTCTTCTTTTTTAAGAAAAAATTAATCTTCTTGGGTGTAAATTTATACTTTTTGGTTAAACTTTATCTGCTTTTGTGAAAATTTGCCTCTTTTGCTTTAAAATTCAGCTGCTTGGTTAAAAATTATTTTTCTTCTGAAAATACAAGTATGTGATTGAAATTTTGAAACTAAAGTTTTTTGGGCTTGTGTTTTTTGCATTGATAAATAATCGCTTAAATAATTATTTTTTATTACAAATTTTGTCATATTATACCTTCTCTCCTTAAATCAATTAAATAAATTTTTTCCTTTATTTATAGTTATTATTTTTCTTAATACTAAGGTGTATCTTTATTTTCTGTTTCAGGTACGTATAAATCATGCAGTGGATTATTTTCTATTTAAAAATAGAACAAGGGAATTTCATTATCACATTGGTATGTAAAAGATGATTTTGAACAATTTCAAGAATCAACATTGATTCAATTTCAACTGCGTTTTTTTTTTAGTTAGAAATAAAATAAAAATTTCTTTTAATTATTCTTCAAATTCATGAACTTCAGGAGTATAAAAAAAATTTATTTATTATTTGTTAATCATTTTTGTACTTCTCGATGAGGAAATGCAAGATTTTATCCGTTTGAATAATATTTTTGTCAGGGATTTTCTTTTTTTTCAAAAAGAAAGAAAAATTTTCACCAGCACATTACTCTTTTTAAACTTAGCAACTTTGGATCAACCTACTATTAGAGTCTAGAAAACCGGTTTCCAGTCGATAATGGCTGGACTGGTTGAGAATCGATAGATCACCAAAGATCAACTCGGAGCCAGCAAATATAAAAAAAAGTGTGAATAAAAAGGAACCTTTCCGAGCTTTGCAAAAAGTGATGAATGAATTTAAACTTCCAGCTGGTAGGCAAGCTGATATCGTTGTCCATTTTTTTTTGTCGAGTGGGTTAGGTCCTCTGCATGCCCCAACGATAGTGCAGTTTATCATTAATCAGCCTATAAACTGCATCAGACATCACGTGTCGTTACTCTTCGAACGCTAGTAGTAAGGGGCAACTGATGCTCCTCACTACTAACTCTTCTCTTTTTCAAAACCATATTTTTTACTTGCACAATGCATCCATCAATGAGAAAGAATTTAAAAATATTTTTTTTATCAGGCGACGTTACTCTTCAAACGCTAGTAGTAAGGGGAAACTGATGCGTCTGACTGCTAACATTTTTCTTTTCTTAAATAGCATTTTTCACGGGCACAGTACTTTCATCAAAGAGAATGAGTTTTAAAATAAAATTATTTTCTATCAAGTATCGCTACTCTACGAACGCTAGTACTAAGGCGCAACTATTGTGCCTTTCTACTAAAGTTTTTTTTTTAAATCTCATTTTTTATTCACACAGTGCTTTCATCAAAGACCAATAATTTCAAAATCAATTTTTCTTTATTAAGTGACGTTACTCTTCAAACGCTAGTAGTAGGGGGAAACTGACGTATCTTGCTACTGACACTTATCTTTTTTAAAATCGCATTTTTTACTTGCACAGTGCTTTCATCAAGGAGAAATAATT
>JAAAKG020154509.1:11465-34097 GCA_010014905.2 Druon quercuslanigerum | reverse complement strand
CCATCAAGTATCGCTACTCTACGAACGCTAGTACTAAGGCGCAACTATTGTGCCTTTCTACTAAAGTTTTTTTTTTTTAATCTCATTTTTTATTCACACAGTGCTTTCATCAAAGACAAATAATTTCAAAATCAATTTTTCTTTATTAAGTGACGTTACTCTTCAAACGCTAATAGTAGGGGGAAACTGACTTATCTTGCTACTGACACTTATCTTTTTTAAAATCGCATTTTTTACTTGCACAGTGCTTTCATCAAGGAGAAATAATTTAAAAACTAGTTATTTTTTTGTACTGAGTGTCATTACTCTTCGAACGCTATTAGTAAGACGCAGATTTTTTGCCTTACTACTAATGCTTTTCTTTTTAAAATCTCATTTTTTGCTTGTACAGTGCTTCCACCAAAGAGAATGAATTTTAAAATAAAATTATTTTCCATCAAGTATCGCTACTCTACGAACGCTAGTACTAAGGCGCAACTATTGTGCCTTTCTACTAAAGTTTTTTTTTTTAATCTCATTTTTTATTCACACAGTGCTTTCATTAAAGAGAAATAATTTCAAAATAATTTCTTTTTTTATTGATTTTCATTACTCTTCGAACGCTATTGTGCCTTACTACCAATGCTTCTCTTTTTAGAATTCCATTTTTCACTTGCACAATGCTTTCGTCAAAGAAAAAGGATTTCAACATCAAATTATTTTTCACCAAGTATCGCTACTCTACGAACGCTAGTACTAAGGCGCAACTATTGTGCCTTTCTACTAAAGTTTTTTTTTTTAATCTCATTTTTTATTCACACAGTGCTTTCATTAAAGAGAAATAATTTCAAAATAATTTCTTTTTTTATTGATTTTCATTACTCTTCGAACGCTATTGTGCCTTACTACCAATGCTTCTCTTTTTAGAATTCCATTTTTCACTTGCACAATGCTTTCGTCAAAGAAAAAGGATTTCAACATCAAATTATTTTTCACCAAGTATCGCTACTCTACGAACGCTAGTACTAAGGCGCAACTATTGAGCATTTCTACTAAATTTTTTCTTTTTCAAATCCCATTTTTTATTCACATAGTGCTTTCATCAAAAAGAAATAATTTCAAATTCAATTTTTCTTTATTAAGTGACGTTACTCTTCAAATGATAGTAGTAGGGAGAAACTAATTCATCTTACTACTAACACTTATCTTTTTTAAAATTGCATTTTTTACTTGCACAGTGCTTTCATCAAAGAGAAATAGAACCAAAAAAATTATATTTTTTTATTCAGTTTCATATTCTTCGATCGGATTTAGAAAGGCGCAGCTATTGTGCCTTACTACTAATGCTTTTCTTTTCAAAATCTCATTTTTTACTTACACATTACTTCCACTAAAGAGAGTGAATTTTAAAATCAAATTATTTTTCATCAAGTATCGCTACTCTACGAACGCTAGTACTAGGGCGCAACTATTGTGACTTCCTACTAAATTTTTTTTTTTAAATCTCATTTGTAATTCACACAGTGCTTTCATCAAAGATAAATAATTTCAAAATAAATTTTTTTTTATTGAGTGTCATTACTCTTCAAACGCTATTAGTAAGGCGCAGATTTTTTGCCTTACTACTAATTCTTCTCTTTTTCAAATACCATTTTTTACTTGCACAATGCTTCCACCAAAGAGAATGAATTTTAAAATCAAATTATTTTCTATGAAGTATCGCTACTTTACGAACGCTAGTAGTAAGGCGCAACTATTGTGCCTTTTTACTAAAGTTTTTTTTTTAATCTCATTTGTAATTCCCATAGTGCTTTCATCAGAGAGGAATACTTTCAAACGCTATTAGTGAGGCACAGCTATTGTGCCTTACTACTAATGCTTCTCTTTTCAAAATTCCATTTTTACTTGCACAATTCTTCCGTCAAAGAAAAAGTATTTCAACATCAAATCATTTTTTACCATGTATCGCTACTCTTCGAACGCTAGTACTAAGGCACACCTTTTGTGCTGTACTACTTTTCTTGCTAAAATCTCATTTTTTATTCACATAGTACTTTTTATTAAAGAAAAATTATTTCAAACTCTAGTTTTGTTTTTTATTAGTTTTCATTACTTCTCGAAAGCTAGTAGTAGGGAAAAACTTATCCCCCTTTACTACCAATGCTTCTCTTTCTCACAATCTCATTTTTCACTCGCACAATGCTTCCACTAAAGAGAAAAAATTTCAAACTCAAATTTTTATCTCATTAGTTATTGTTACTCTTCAAACGGTAGTAGTAAGGTGAAATTTTTGCCCCTTACTACTAAAAATCAATAAATTTTTATGTATTTTTTCCTAAAATTCTTTTTTTTTAATTTGCATATCTCGTGTAACATTAAAAAACGATAAACTGAACCTGCACCGTAATTCTCGGTCTAGACCGAAGGTATTAAGCCGAAACCGCCAAGAAAAGAAAAAGAGTCAAAACAGGGGGAAAAAAAGTATCATCGAAGCTTCGTTTTGTTTGCACCGAATGAGATTGCTTTAAGAGAAAGGAACTCAAATCCCCTTACCAGTAAGTTAGAAATGGACCATGAGTAAGCCTAAAGTTTTATGGTACTTCAAAGTACTTTACTCAAGCATGCCTCGGTTCTCAGAAACTTTTGAACTCTCTTTTTTCACTAAATTAAAAATTGTGCACCGTATTCCCAGGATTTTTCGAGCCAAAAATTATTACATTTTTAAGAAAATATCTAAATTTTCAATGAAATTGTTGATATTTCAAGTCAAGGAGAACAATTTTCTACAAAAAAGTTGAAACTTTAACTAATTTTTATTTGACTTTTTATTCAAAAAAGATGCAATCTTCGATTGACAAACAAATTAATTTTTATCCCAAAAAGATGAATTCTCTGTCCGAAAATATGAATTTTTAACAAAATAATTAAACTCTTTAAAATAAATCATATAGTTTTAACTAAACAGAATCATTTTTTACAAGAAATGAAATTTTTTTATTGTAACAGTTGAATTTACAATGAAAAAATATTACTTTCTAACAAATTATTTAAATTTTTAACAGAATAATTAAATTTTCAACCCAAAGTGATGAGTCCTGAATGAAAAATATAATACTTTTTATTACAAAATTCAAACTTGAAAGTATCAAATTTAAAGAAATTTTTCGTGTAAAAGAATTAACTTTAAATAAAAAAAAGATGACTTTTTTAATGAAAAAGGAATTTTTAATCTAAAAGAACGAATTTTATATCTAAAAAGAGAAATATTTTTCAAAACAGAAGGAAATAAAATTGAAAACATTGAATTAAATTTTCAAGCGAAAAAAAAAACAAAAAAAGATAATCATTAAATAAAGAGTTAAACTTTGAAACAAATGTGATAAAATTTCCATAAAATAGTTCAATCTATAATCAAATTGTTCCACCGATCAAGATAAATTTTTAACCTAATTGTCAAAATTTAAAACGAAAATTTTGAAACTTTAATTAAAAGCAGTTGCATTTTCAATCAAATAGTTCAATTAAAAAAAAAAGAAAATCGAATGTTTTAGTCCGTAGTTGCATGCCCAACCGGAAAAGTGGAATTTGCATTAAAATACGTTAATTTTTATTAAACAAATATGAATTTTCATTCAAAAAAATAACTTCAACCAAAATCAGTTGAATTTTTAATCAAAGATTTCCATTTTAACAAAAAGAACGAATTTTAATATTAGCAATTTTAGAAATGTATTCATTTTTTGGATAATAATTTTTTCTTCTTGGAAAATATAATAATCTAAAATTTTTGATTCAGAATCAACCACAAGAAAGAGGAATCCTCAAAAAAAGGGCAAAAGAGGGGCATAGGGGAAAAGTGCTAAGTTTTTTTTATTATCGACCCCATATAAAATCTATTATCATACAAAGTGGTCCTTCACTGTAAAGATAGCTTCCTCAGAAATATAATGAAGAAACTTTTTTATGTACTCGGTAGTCCGTTCAGTCATTCAGATTTGAGGAGTGTAAATGATCCTTTTCGTATCACTAAAAGTAATTTCGGGCTCTTCGAGCCGCAACAATGCAGTGGTCGTAAATTTTCGATACCCCTTTTTGCCCTGGTGAAGACGTTCGTAAATAAAAGGAGACACCGCCATTAATGTCACCGGGGCAAGGATGCCCCTATTAGTCGCTTTATTAGACCCGGGATGACGTTTTGCAGTGACCGCACGCAAGTTTCTGTTTTGACGGCTCGTATTTTTCGACTCTTCGGGAGCGAGGCCAAAAATTTAGAGGCGGGTTTCTAAGTATAGCGAGCAAAACCTCCCTCGCTTTTATTAAACTTACAGCTGGCCTCAAAGTCCCCACGTGGGAACTGCAATCATAAAAGAGAAATAAAAAGAGGATTGAGCGACTTATAAAAACCGACTTGGTCGAGTAAAAATAATTTGACTGGAGTAAGTCTTTAATTATATCCCAATTAAGACACAGCTGAGATATGATCACGGCGTTTTTAATGTCTCGCTCCCAAAAATGTCCTCCTCCTCCTCCTCCTCATCCTCCTCTTCAATGAGTTCATAATTTAGAACATCAATCTTTACTGATTCCAATTTAGAGCCTAGAAAAGCGTATTTCCATTTCTCCTCCTCCTCCTCATTCTGCTCTATCCTCCACCTCATTTAGTTTAATTTTTGCCAAATGTTTATATTATTTATGTTCATGGTATTTATTTTTTATTTACTAATAAGTATCCTGTCTACCAAAAGGCTCAAAAGGCTTTGGAGGATCATCACTAATTTGCTGTTAATTTTACTGAATGTTCATATTATTTATCTTCAGTGTATTTCTTTTTATATATTATTAGTTTTGGTTACCTGCAATAATGATGTTATATGATGGCGAATCGAACAATGTAATACCATAGATCGAGAAATATTTGTCAGGTCCACATTATCCGAAAAGGTTCCTCCTCATCATCCTCCTCCTCCTCAATGAGTTCACTAATTTAGAACGTCAATCTTTACTGATTCCAATTTAGAGCCTGGAAAAGCGTATTTTAATTTCTCCTCCTCCTCCTCATTCTGCTCCATCCGCCACCTCCTGTAGTTTAATTTTTACAAAATTTTTATATTTTTTATTTTCATGGTATTTATTTTTTATTTACTAATAAGTTTCCTATCTACTAAAAGGTTCTAAAGGACTCGGAGGATCATCACTGATTTGCTTTAAATTTTACTCAATGTTCATATTATTTATCTCATGTATTTATTTTTTATATATTATCAGGTTTGGGTACTTGCAATAATGTTGTTTTTGGATGACGAAGCGAACAACGCAGTACCACATCGAGAAATATTTTTCTGGTCTACATTATCCGAGATGGTTCCTCCTCCTCCTCCTCCCCCTCCCCCTCCTCCTCAATAAGTTCATTGATTTAAAACATCAATCTTCACTGATTCCATTTAAGAGCCTAGAAAAGCGTATTTTAATTTCTCCTTCTCCTCCTCCTCCTCCTCCTCCTCCTCCCCCTCCTCCTCAATGAGTTTATTAATGTAGAACATCAATCTTTACTGATTCCAATTTAGAGCCTAGAAAAGCGTATTTCAATTTCTCCTCCTCCTCCTGATTCTGCTCGATCCTCCACCTCCTCGAGTTTAATTTTTGCAAAATGTTTATATTATTTATCTTCATGGTATTTATTTTTTATTCACTTATAAGCTTCTTATCTATAAAAATGGTCTAAAGGCTTTGGAGGATTATCACTAATTTGCTTTAAATGTTACTAAATGTTTATATTATTTTTCTTCTGTGTAATTATTTTTTATATATTATTAGGTTTGGGTACCTGAAACAATGATTTTTTGGTATGGCGAATCGAACAACGTAGTACCACATCGAGAAATATTTTTCAGGTCCACATTATCCGAGATGGTTCCTCCTCCTCCTCCTCCTCCTCCTCCTCCTCCTCCTCCTCCTCCTCCTCAATAAGTTCATTGATTTAAAACATCAATCTTCACTGATTCCAATTAAGAGCCCAGCAAAGCGTATTTCAATTTTTCCTCCTCCTCCTCCTCCACCTCCTCCTCTTTAAATTTTACATTCTTTATAAAATTTCTCTTTGTCGTAATTATTTTTTACCTGCTAACTAAAAATTCAACTGTTTATGTGAAAATTAATGTATTTTTTTGAAAATTCATCCTTCCGGTCAGAAAGCTGATCCTATTGGTTCAAAAATCATCTGTTTGGTTGTAAGATCAACTATTATGTGAAATCCTGAAATCTTTCGTTGCAAATTTGTTGATAATTTGTATTTTTTATGGAATTCATGAGTTTTAGATTCTAAAATAAAATATTTTTCATTTAAATATCAACTTTTGCAAGTTTCATCATTTTTGTTGAAAATCCAACTATTTGTTTGTAAATTATTTTTTTGGTTTGAATTTCATATTCATGAATCGAAGATTCAACAATTCGGTAGAAGAATTAACTATTTGATTTAGAACTAACTTTTTTGTCGAAAATTCATATTTTTTGTAAAAAATTCAAGTACTTTGGTAGAAACTTCATTTATTTAAAAATTAAGCAATTCATTAAAAAATTCTACTATTTGGTAGGAAATCAAATTTTTTGTTGAAAAATCATTATTTAACTTTAAAATTCAACTCTTTATTCAAACATTCGGAATTCTTAAATAGAAATGTAACTGGTCTGTGTAAAACTAATCTGTTTTATTTGAAAAATACACTATCTGGTGTAAAAAATAATTACTTTGTAAAAAAATGTATTTTTTTTATGAGAGGTTTATAATTTTAGCTCAAAATTCAACTAATTAATTGTAAATGACTTTTTTTATTTCTTTATTTTCGGAATAAAAATTTAACTATTTTGTTTAAAAAAATTCATTTTTGGTCTTGGAAATTCAATAATTTTCTGAAAAATTAAATTTTTTGTGGAAAACTGATATTTTTGTTAAAAATTTAATTAGTTTTGTAGAAAATTAAACTTTTTGGTTAAAAAATGAAATGTTTATTTGGAAACTTAACTGTTTGGTAGCAAATAAACTTTTTATTAAAAAGTCTGGTTTGATTTCCAGATTGAACAATTAGATTGAAAATTTATCTTTTTTTAAATTTTTTTTTATTTTGTTAAAATTCGCCTTTTGGGCTTGAAATTCAACAATTTGGTAGAAAATTAATTTATCATTGAAAATTTATATTTTTGTTTTAAAAAATGTAATAGTTTCTTAGAAGAATTATCTATTTGGTTAAAACTGAAACTTTTTATTTCTAATTTTAACTATTTGTTTAAAAATGAAGTTAACCTTTTTGTTGAAAAATCGTATTTTTCTATAAAATTAAACAGTTTGATTAAACATTTGTCCTTATTGGTAGAACATCGTTGATAAATTATATTTTTTGGTTTATAATATATAACTATTTGGTAAGGGACAAATATTTTTTGGAAAAAATTTAAATTTTTGCTTGAAGGTTGAATAAAAATTTTGTTTGTTAAATCCATTTTCTTGAGGCTTAAACTATTTTGTCAAAAAAAACTTTTATGGTTTCTATTAAACTTGATAAAAGTTAGTTTTGTTTTTCTGAAAAATTAATTTTTGTAATGGAAAATTAAATGATTCCATTTTGATTTAAAAACTTTTTTTTACTCAGGAATTCGTGTGTATTTAAAAAAAAAAATGTTACTTCTAGATTGAAACCTCATTTCTCACATTGATCAGAAGATGAAGTAGGTTATATCGGGCCGCAAAGTTTCATGCGAATTATTTCATTCTCGTGATTAGATAAGATTTCGGACTGACTCAGTTTTAATGCACTTTCCCTGTTCGTGTGGGGAATAAACGGTACCTGATCTTATCGAAAATTGCGACTAGCGTGGAAAAATAAATACATTACACAAGTACATACACAATAGGTAGTTCAAATATGTTCTACATAATATTGTACTTTATTTTATGGTTCTTCCAGGTCTCGGACTCACGCCACAATTGACACTTTTAAAAAAATTTCTGAACTATTCTAAAACCTGATAAATCGTTCACAACCTCTAATAAGCATATATCTTTAAGCTTTTGAAGTTGTAGAAAAATGTCAAATGCTTGCCACAGATTTTGTAAAGATCTATTTTTAATTGAAGTCAAGAAAAATTGAACAATCTTGAAGAGTTCTCAAGATACGATAAAAAATTTCCAAGCGTTTTTGCGCCGGATTTCAGTCGGCCCGTAACCTGTGAGGTCAGTCGGCGCGTAACCTGTGAGGTCAGTCGACAGCGGTGATCGCCGACAGAAACTCGACGCAGACGCTTAGACATTTTATATCATCACTTGGAAACCGATAAATATTTTAAAAGTTTTATTAGCTTAAAGTAAAGGGAAAATTTCAAGCATTATGTCCTGTCGATCCTAATTTTTTCCGTAAGATTCATAAATCACAGCATAAGTTAAATAAGTTAAAGTTAAGGAATAAATTCTGACAAATTTTCGGTGATCACCGCTTTCGTGGTGCATTTCTTGGACAGTTTCATCTGATTTCATCTGGTTTTGAAGTTTTCAATGGTTTAAAAGAAATTTGATCGAATATTACGGATTTTGAAATTATTTAAGGAGTTTTAAAGTATTTTTTCAAAACTACGTGATTTAATAGGACATCCAAGGACTGCAAATATTTTTAAAAATTCAATTGATTTCTAAGGATTGTAAAGACTTTACTGTATGTTTGGAGATTTCGAGGAATTCCACGAGGCTTGTAAAAATTTCGAAGGACTATAGAAAATTTGAGTTTAAAAAATTTTAAACTAATTTCAAATGATTTCGCAACATTTCAGAATATTTAAAAGATTTCGAGTATTTTTAAGAATTTTCAATGTATTCTTTACAAAATTTCAAGGGATTTCAAAAATTTCAGGGTATTTAATAAAATATAACGGATTTCAAGGGCATTTGTGAGATTTTATGGTATTTTACAGTATTTTAGAGGATTTTTAAGATTTAAACCTTGAAATTTTAAAAGTCATTAACAATCTCAAGATTTACAGGATTGCAAAAAAATAAACTAAGGTTTTAAGGAATGTATGTTTTTTTTTAATTTGCAATTCTCTCTAATTGAATATCGCAAGAAATTTTTAACGTATTTCGAAAATTTCAAAGAATTTAAAGGGATTTCAAGAAATTTTACAATATTTAACAACATTTAACAAATTCATAGAATATAAAAAATTAAAGATTCCATAATAATATTATAAGGAATTCCACCAGATTCATTTTTATATAGCTGTAATGTTTTCCAGGAGATATCAGGGAATTTTTTAAATAAAAAAATAATTAGTGGGTCAATTTTTTTTTTATTGGCAGAAAATAAAATTCTTTATTGATTAAAAATTTAAATATTTTTGGGCTACAATATTAAGCATTACATTTTTTTTACTCTTTAACTTCAACTAGTTGATTCAAAGTCAAACTAATTCGTTAAAAATTTAGTTTTTATAAAAAATAATTTATTATTTTAGTCATAACCTTATTTTAGCGGCGGAAAATTCAACGACTTTCGTAAAAAAATCTGTTTTTTTAGTAGAAAACTAATTTTCTTAACTGATATTTTATCTATTCCATTTTTTATTAAAAAATTATTTTTTTTCAGTTGAAAATTTAAGTGTTTTTTTCAAATTTATTGATTTTGTTTAAAATTCGTCTATATTGCTAGAAAATAAATTTTTTTCCCTGAAAAGTAATTTTTTTATTTAAAATTTTAGTAATTGGTTGATCAAATTTATTAAAAAATTTTATTTATTCAAAATTCATTATTTGAATTAAAAAATTCGTCACTTTGGTTAAAGTTTTCATTTAAAAAAACAATTCAATACGTTATTTTATTTTTGAAAATAAATTTTTTTCGCTAAAAATTCATTTTTTTAATCCACTAGTGTAAGTTGAAATTCGAACTACTTTGATAGAAAATGATTATTTTATTTTTTAATATATTTGTAAATTAATGTTTTTTAGAAAAAATTTTTCTTCTTGGACGGAAATAATAACTTTTTTAATTTAACTAATTGGTTCAAAGGCAGACTATTTTCTTACATATATATTTCGCGTTTTTTATAATTGTAATTAAAAATTTATCTTTGCAATTGAAAATTGAACTATTTTTATTAAAATTCAGTTCTGTTTAAATAAATATTTTCTGTTTAAATAAATATTTTCTCTTTCGTTTGTAACTTATCTTTTTCTTTGAAACAATAATTATTCTTGTTTGAAAAATTCGTCATTCTTTATTAAAAATTTAATTTTTTAATTTAAAGTTGAACTATTTTTGTTGACAATTTAACTATTTTGGTTGAAAAATTGCCAATTTTTTTGATAATTGACCCTTTTTTGGTATAAAATTGATTTTTTAAGTTAATTAATCTTGTTAGGTCAAATTTATTTCTCTTTTTATTCAACTACTTGGTTAAAGTCTTTACGACTTTGTCAAAAACTTATTTTTTGTTGAAGTACTAATAATTTAAGTTGAAGCTTAATTTCTTTTGTTCAAAATTACCCTCTTCCATTTTCGATAAAAATTTACATTTTTTAGATAAAAATGGCACAAAATATATAATTTAATATTAATGATTTTCTGAATGAGTTCATTAATTTAGAACATTAATTTTCACTGCTTCAAATTTAGAGCCTAGAAAAAAGTATTTAAATTTCCTTAAAAAGTACTTTATCTAAAAAAAAGCAGAGAAAGTCTATTTGGTTTATAAATAATGTATGACTTGCATATATAATCGAGCTTATCCATCATCTGAAAAATAGATGAATCCTGATTGCGGGGATCAAGAGCTGAGCCGTTGAATGATAAAATCCGATAAGGGACCTAAATTCCTTCGTATTGATAAAACATGATTCGAGCAATGTGTCTCGTAATTTGGAGGTAAATTGCCACCGAAAAGGAGCTTAAGAGATTACCATTTATGTCGAAATCCGGGCATTTGACGAAGGTAAAAGGTTACGCTAAACGCGATGTCCGTTACACTTTAAAGTCTTTAAACGTCTCATCGCGTCGCTTTCGAAGTCTCCTCCCACGCGGAACACGAGGGTATGAATCGGGTATTGTTCCTGCAGATCCAGCCGATGCATTATCATTATTCATAAGTACGAACGCGTTTCTACTCGAGTTATGGTCGAACAGACCGAATACATACCCATTGTTGCCGGTGTACTTCATGCACTCTTGAGTTGCCGTAAAACTATACAAACGATATCTTAATATCCCGTGACAAAGAGGACGATATCGTTTCAGATAGGATGTTTTTTATGCCTTTTTATGTCTTGTCTTACTACAGGACAATAGATTGCGGTCAAGTAGGTACCGTCGGAAATTGTCGGTACGACCAGCACGAGTACGATTAAAAATCACTGCTCACTTTGGAAGGTGATTACTCGTTTAAAAAAGGAGCGACAAACTTGTTTGAAAAATTATTAGAAAGATTATTAAATTCCGCGTCGAATGACCTCTGATAGAGATATTTTTGACCTTTTGAAGAAACTAGATCACTTGAGTAGTTTTTAAAAAATTAAAGAATTTATCGATTTTTGTTCCTCAATTTAAACTTGTAACCTAGTAAAGTTATTTTTAAAAATCTGAAATTTGTACTAAACATTCTCTAATGTCTTATCTTTAATTTAAGCCGATAGGACTTGAAAAATCTTGACGGGTTCCCAAGATACGACTACAAACGTCCAAACGTGTCTGCGTCGAGTTTCAGTCGGCAATCACCGCTGTCGACTCACCTCTCTGGTTACGTCACTTCAGTCAGCGAAACCAGCGAGGCCAGTCGAGAGTAATGATCGCCGACCGAAACTTGACGCAGTGATGCTTAGGTATTTTATGTCATAACTTGAGAGCCCTAAAATAATTTTTTAGTTTTATTAGCTTAAATTGAAGATAAAATTTAAAATATTGCGTCCTGTTAATTTTAGCTTTTTCCCCAAGGTTCCCAAATCACAGCACGCGTTGAACTTAAAGTACAAAATTCGAGAAATTTTTCCTTTTTTTTTTAAACTTCTCGCGTTATGAAAAATCTTTAAAGGGTGAAAAATATCTCTATAAGGGGTCATTTCACACAGAATTTAATCAGCTTACTGATTTGAATTCAGTTTTGACTGATTCAAATAATGCGGATTCTACGAATGACAAATCAGTAAAAAATAAATTTTTATATCAATCAAATTGACTTACTGATGAAATCAGTGATTTTAAATTATCCTATCTGTTGAATTTTCATCTAAAAAGGGTAAATTTTCAAATAAAAATGAAATAGTTAAATTTACATCAAACAAAATTAATCTTCAAGACTAAACAAAACACTTATTTTGAACCGAATTATTACATTTGTATTGAAAGAGATCTTTAACTTGAATTATGAGTCTTTAACAACAACAAAAATGAATTTTTAAGAAACTAGTTCAACTTTACACCAAGCAATTGAATTTTCAACTAAAAAATAATAATTTCGTATCAAGAAGATTAATGTTGAACCAAAAAAAGTTTATTTTTAAACTAAAAGAAATAATTTAGGAAAATCTAATTTTATAAAAAAATCGTTTAATTTTAAACGAAGCAGATGGATTGCCAACTTAAATGGTTAATTATCCAAAATAATAATTTTGTATCAAAACTTTCAACCTAAAAAGAGATAAATCTTCAACCAAATAGTTTACTTTGTAAATCAAAAAAGTAAATTTTCAGGAAAAAAAGAATAGTTATATTTTCAAATAACAAAATTTATTTTTAACTATGAAAAACAAATTAAATTTTCAACCAAAGATTTGAATTTTTAGTTTAAAAGTTAATTTTCATCTTAAAAAGTGAACAATTTTTTAACAAACTAGTTTAATTATCAACTATAGAAAGAAATTTTTAACTATAATCTTGAGTGATTAACGAAAAAAACTTAATTTATACAAAATAGTTTAATTTGTAACTAAAAAATTCAATTTTTAAATGAAATAGATAATTTTTAAATGATAAGTTTAAACCAAATAGTGGAATTATCGAATTTTCAATTTATTGGATTAATTTTCTATAAAAAAAGATAAATTTTTAACATAACATAAATTTTCGACGATAAAAAATGAATTTTTCACCAAATAATTGCAGTTAAAAAAAAAGTTAAAGTTTTAAATAAAGATATAAATTTTTTATTGAATAGATGACTTTACAACAAAAAATACAATAGTTGATTTTTCAACAAAAAAAATATTTTATTTTTATCAAAAATAGCTGATTTTAGCCAAAAAGATTAATATTCAATATAATACGTAAATTAAAAAAAAATTTGAATTTTGTACCAAACTATACGAATTTTCAAAAAATTACGTAAATTTTCAACCAAATATTTAAAGCAATATATATGCTGATAGCTCTGTCTTTAAAAATTACTTTTTAGTTTATATTTTTTTCTTTTTTAACCATTTTTAAATAAATATTTGAATTATTAAACCTAAGAAAATTAATTTTTACCCAAAAATGGCGTGATTAAAGTCTTATTGAGGAGAATAAATTATTCTTCAATATCAAAAATTATTTTTTCAAGACAAAAAGACAAATTGTACAGTTATAAATTTTCATCAAAAAAGTTAATTAACTAGTTAAATTTGTACAAAATATTTTCATTTTTAATTTAAAAAAATTAGTAACAACAAAAACGAATTTTCAACTAAAATTATAAATATTATACAAAAAAATTAACTTTTATAAGAGTGGTTCAACAAAATAAATAAATCCTGAACTAAAACAAATTAATTTTCAACAAAAAAAATTAATTTTTATCCAAGAAGTATGAATTTTGAACAAAATTGTTGAATTTCGACAAAATAATTGAATTTTGAACCAATTTGAAAAATTTTATTTAACAATTGTGACGTTATTTTTTTAAATTCATCCCAGCATGAATAGCATAAATGTACATAATGCAATGTTGTAAAATTAAGTATCGAAATAGTGATTCTCATGAATATGCAACTATAGCAGTGAATTTATAATTTAAAGCTCCATATTTTGTACAAATAACGTTAAACTCTGGATTAAGTTTGATAATGATGATGCTGGGTTTCAAGTGCCCTGCATGTTAATTTCAACTAACGTCATTTTCGTAATTCGTAATTTAACAGGTAAAAATGTTATTCATTCGAAATGCATTTTACGGAAAGGATGAAAAATAAAAGAATAAATTACTTTTAATAAATTTGAAGTTGTTTATTATGTCATATTTTAAAAAAAAAGAGAAGTATTTTCAACTAAACAATATTAATTTGGAACTTTCAAACAGGAAAAAACCACTAATTTTTAACATAATAATTAAATTTATTAAAGAAAATATTAATTTTCTAGCCAGATGTCGAATTTTACAAAAATGAAAAAAAAGTTTAATTTTTAACCGTAGTGTCGATTTTTTAACCACAACAGATTTTTCTGTCCAAAACTCCCTGTCCAATATTTTTCCTCCTCCCAATCCTCCTGATTCTCTTCCTCTACTTCCCCTCCACCAAATTTCCCTACTTCATCATTTCTAATCACTTCCCCTACTTTTCCTCATTTCCCATCACTTTCTCTACTTTCCCTTCCTCAATCCTGCCCACTTTCTTCAACATCCTCTACTTCCTCCATCATTTTCCATCACTTACCCTACTTCCGTTTTCCTACTTTCTTTCTTCAAATTTCTCCCCCACTTCCCTCTCCCATATTTTCCTCCCCACTTCCCATTTTTGCCCTTCATTAACTTTCCTTACTTGATCCATAATTTTTCTTTACTCACTATACTTCCTCCTCCATAGTTTTTTCAAATTTCCTCTGACTCATCTACTTTGTTTCCTCTCATTTCCTCTACTTCCTCATATTTTCTATTACTCTCCTACTTTCCCTTATTTCCCATCACTTCTACTTTCCTTTCCTCAATACTGCTTACTTTCTCCTATTTTTTTACGCTTTATCCCTTCACTGCACTTACAAGCCTTTTTCTTACTTCCCCTACTTCACCTCAACAAACGTTCTCTACTATCTCCACCATTTCTGCTCACTTACTCTACTTCTCCTTCCCTTATTTTTTTTAATTTCCTCTGGTTTACATACTTTCCCTCTTTATTCTCCCTACTTCTATCCTCGGATTTCCTCCACTTCCCTGATTTTCGCTCTCCTAGCTTTCCTCTTTCTCCTTTCACCGTTTCTCATCATTTCCCCTACTTTCTCCCTACACCATATCCTATCATTTAACCTTTATCTCTACATATTCTATAAAATTTGGATAACCACCATAAAATATTTCTATTGTAATTTGAAAAAGGATAAAAAAATTTCCTTGAAAAGAACATAATTTTTGGACAAAAATAAAAAAAACGAAAGAAAAATGAGATGGCAATCAACCATGTACCCTTCCTTTTCTATTTCTTTTGGCTTTTTCATTTTGATTATTATCAAAAAACAATAAAAACATTTCTAAAAAAATATTTACCAAAATTTTGGCACTTATTAATGCAATAGCTATTTGAACAGGTAGGAACAACGACGAAATCACGATTGACGATTCTCTTGATTATTATTATAATTTTTAGACAAAAATAAAAAAAGAAAGAAAAATGAGAAGGCAATCAGCCATATTCCCTTCCTTTTATATTTCAATCGCCTTTTTTATTTTTATTATTATCAAAACAGAATAAAAAAAATTTGTAAAAAAATATTTATCAAAATTTTGGCACTTATTATAGCAATAGCAATTCGAGCAGGTGGGAACAGCAACGAAATCACGATTCTCTTGCCTGATCTCTACCTGTGGTTTCGTTGCTGTTCCTACCTTCTCAAATTTTTCGTGCCTTGATAAGGGTACTCTATGAGTACCACCAAAACGTTGGTGAATATTTTTTATTGTGATTTGGTAAAAATAAAAACAAAAAAGACGAATATTTTTAATTTTGTCGAAAATTTTTTTTTCTTTTTTTGATCATTTTTATCTTTTTTTTAAACTAAAATACGAACATTTTCTGGTGCTTGTACAAATTTGGTCGTTGCATTCTCGTTTTTTTTCAGGAATTCTGCAAATTAACTTTAGTATTCAACGTTAAATAGGATTTTAAATTTGATTTACCAAAATTTTTGGAATTATTAAGGCAATAACAATTTGAACAGGTAGAAACAGCAACGAAATCACGATTCTTTTGTCAGATCTCTACCTGTCGTTTCGTTGCTGTTCCTACCTGCTCTAATTTGTCGTGCCTTTATAAGGGCACTGTCTGAGTACTGTATTTCCCTCCTTTTTCTATTTCTTTTGGCTTTTTTTATTTTATTATTATCGAAATTTATTATTATCGAAACACAATGAAAAAAAATTAATGCAATAGCCATTTGAGCAGGTAGGAACCGCAACGATTCTCTTGCCTGATCTCTTCCTGTGGTTTCGTTGCTGTTCCCCCCTCCTCAAATTTTTCGTGCGTTGATAAGGGTACCAAAAATGGTATAAGTACCAAAACGTTGGTGATTATTTTTTTTACTGTGTTTTGGTAATAATAAAAACAAAAAAGACGAATCTTTTTATTTTTGTTCAAAATTTTTTTTCTTTTTTATCTTTTTCAAACTAAAATAGGAACATTTTATGGTGCTTGCCCTAATTTTGTCGTTGTATTCTCAGTTTTGTTTTTAGAAATTCTGTACATTAACTTGATTATTCAAAGTTCAATAGGATTTTAAATTTGATTTAATTCTAATTTAAATTTGTAAAAAATTTGTTTTTAATTAAAATTTTTTTAAATTGCCTACACACCCCCTCCTCTCATTTACTTGCATCCCCAACATCCCCTCCTCTCACCAACCCTCATTTGCCCCTACTTTTACTTCTTGGAAAAAATTATGACCGGCTACGAAATCCCAACAAAATAAATATAAATAAATAAAATAATAATAATAACTGAAAAATCATTTTCCACGTTTAGGAAGAAAAAAATCGGACTTTTTTTTGTTGGAAAAGGTTGATCTGAGAGTTGTGTAGAAAATCATGGTATCGTCTCCAGTTATTAAAGAGAAATATATACCCCTGCCATTCGGTGGTGCATTCTCGCAAATCTCACCTTTTCCAACTGGCAGTTCCGCACAATAACGACTCTCGGCGATACGGAGTAGCGCCCTTCAGCACACCGTCGGCACGGAAAGCCCATCTTGATAGAGAGAATTTATTGCGAGGTCGAGATGTCCATTCCGGCTTTAAGCCACTTGCTTTATCCTGTTTATTTTATTTTTTTTTATTTTTATTTTCATCAGAAGAGAACAGCTCGCCGCAGAGGCGCACGTTCGTGATCGCGGTTGCGAAGATTTGCTCTCGTCGGCCGCAGAAACCGCGAATCTACAAGTTCAAAAACCACAGAAACAAGGGGTACATCCATAAAAACCTCTACTTATTATTATTGCCCTAAGCCTTTTCGATCCTGCTGGCCTTGATTCGACGCCTCGATCAATTTTTATTTTCGGTTCTTTTTTTTCATTTTGTTCACTCTCTTGTATTCCATTGTTTCTGGGTTTTTTTTTCGTAGAAAAATAACTGGACAGACACCTTTTCAGGTAGTCCCTCTCTTATCGTGTAATTTTCTCCTATCTTGATGGGGTCGTGTACCCATGTCAATAGTTAACACACAGCATAAATGTGCGACGATAAACTGATAAGGCCTCTTCGACTGGAAGGAATGTTGAATATTTCAATAATATCCTCAGGTTTCATAAGTGAGAATCCGTTTGTAAAAATAGGTTCTTTTTTTAATGAATAAGTTGCCAAAATTGCGAAATTTCAAATTTTTGTGATTTTTAGGTGGATTCCAATTTTTATTTCTTTTCATTATAGAAGCTTTTTATAGGGAAATCATTTAATTTAAAGACATTGAAATACATCAAAATTCACTTGCTTTCCCCTTTTTTGCATACTTCCTTTTTTTTTACTGTTTTTAAACAAATTGCTCATTTTCTTCTTTTTTTTTCGTCGAAAGTTTATTATTATATTTTTGGTTCAGAAATTATATATTTTTTTAATTAGTAAAAATTCTTCTATTCCATTGAAAATTTAATGATTTTGATGAAATTTCAAATATTTTATGTAAAAAACAATATTCTTGTTAAAAACTAGCGAAAAAATTTAATTTTTTTCTTGCCTTCCTCATTTTGATGGAAAATTTCGTTTTTGTGGTACCTTCCTTATTTTTAATAGAAGATTCGACTTTTTGATAAAAAATTATTCCTCTTTTCATAAAATTTATTTCTTTTAGTAATTTTTCTATCTTGGCTGAAAATTAACTTTATTTAAAAAAGTCAATATTTCTTCTAAAAAAATTATGTCTTCAGCTTGAATATTTTTAGTTAAAATTTAATCATTTTGGTTTTAAAATTTCACATTTGATGGACAATTAATTTTTTAGATTCAAAATTTCACAATTTTGTTAAAAATTCGCCTCTTTTGTTTGAAAGTTCAATTGTTAGGTTTTATGTGCATTTTTTTGTTAAAAATTCAAACAATTTATTTTAAAAACAAATTTTTTGTTTTGAAATTTATATTTTTTTGTTGCAAATTTAACTTTTTTGCTAAATATTTTTCTTTTTGATTACAAAAATTGTCCTCTTTAATTTAAAATTTATCTTTTTTGGTATGATAATTTTTTAATTGTTTTAAAATTATTTATTTATTTAGTCTATTCAGGTTCAGAATTCAACTGTTTGATTAAAAATTCAAAATCCCATACTAAACATAAATGGAAAACCGGATCAAGTTCAAAATGCATATTTGTTCAGTTTTCATTTTTAAAATTTGTTCCAAAATAATTTATAAATTTTACATTTATTGACAAATTTTTACATGTAAAAATTGAAAAATAAGTTTTCTACAATTTTTTACATTTGAAATTTTCAAAAAAATGTTTTGTTTGTTGAAAATTCTGATATGAAATTAATTTAAAATGTATTTTTAATTCGTGAAAGTAGCTTTATATTGTAAAATTTAAATATTTAGTTTAAAATAATTTTTTTTCTGTTGAAAATTAATCTTTTTCGTTGATATTTTACCTTTTGCTAGAAAATTCAACAGTTTTTAAAAATATTTTTTTCTCTCTGAACTTAAGTTTAGGTATGTATGTTAATAGTTTATTTTTAGAGTTAAAGATTTATAATTGTAATTAAAAATTAATCTTTTTATTTGAAAAAGTAACCATTTTGTTTCAAATGTTCCATTTTTCAACAAATTACAAGAAATCTCATTCCGAACTTTAAATTTTTAACTCAACTAGGATTTATTTCAACAAAAAACGAATTTTTAAAACAATAGTTCATTTTTAACAAGTAGTTAAATTTTTGTTTAAAAAAAATTTTCGACGAAAAATAAAAGAAGTAAATTTTCCATTACTAAAAGAATTTTCAACAAAACAGGTCAAATTCCAAACAACAAGACGAATTTTTAACTAAAATTTTAATCGTCAACCACAAAATGCATTTTTAAGAAAAAAATTAATTTACTACCAAAAAAGACGAATTTTCAGAATGCCATAATTCTGAACCAAAAAAAGTTATTTACTATAAAAAAAAGTTTTATTTTAAATAAAATTCAAGAATTCTCAAAGAAAACATTGAATTATTAAGGAAGAAAGAAACAAATTTTTTTTTAATTTTTATGACAGTAGTTTAACTTTCAAACCTAGTTGTTAAATTTTTAATATAAACGAAAAGTTTTTAAACAAAAGGAATTATTGTTTACCGAAAAAAAATTTTTTAACAAAATTTTAAAAATTCTTAACCAAAAAATTTAAATTTTAATTAAAAAAGATGAATTTTTTAACAAAAAGACTAATTTGAAACTAAAAAATACGAGTTTTCAATAAATTGCATGAATTCTCTACCAAAAAGTTGAATTTTTAAGAAAGAAACAAAATAGTTTTTTTAATTTTTAAGAAATTACTTTAACTTTAAAACCTTTTTGTTAAATTTTTACCAAAATAATGTATTTTTGAACGAAAATTTTAATTTATCTCCTGAAAAAGTAGTTTTTATCAAAATTCAAGAATTCTCAATCAGAAGTGGAATTTTGAACTAAGAAAGGTAAATTTTTTTTAAACAAAAATACTAATTTATTAGAAAAAAGGCGAATTTTCAATAAAATTCAAGAATTCTCAACCAAAAACTGGAATTTTGAAGAAATAAATACCATTTTATTAAATAAATTTTTAAACAAAAAGAATAATTTTCTGCTGAATCTCAAGAATTCTCTGCCAAAAAGATGAATTTTTAAACAAAAAGATTAATTTTTTCCCGAAAAAAATATTTTTATCAAAATTCAAGAATTCTCAACCAGAAGTTCAATTTTGAAGAGAGAAAGACAATTTTAATTAAAAAAAAAAAAAGAGTTCAACTCTAAAATCTAGTTGTTAAAATATTAACAAAAACATGAATTTTCAAACAAAAATAATAATTATCTACCGAAAAAAAGAATTAAAAAAATACAAGAATTCTCTACCGAAAAGTTGAATTTTTAAGAAATGAAGAAAACTATTTGTTTAATGTTTAAAAAATTAATTAAACAAGAGCATTAATTTTTTACCTAAAAAAAGTATTTTTTTCAAAATTTAAGAATTCTTAACCAAAAGTGGAATTTTTAACTAAGAAAGATGATTTTTTGTTAAAAAGATTTATTTACTACCGAAAAAGACGAATTTTCAATAAAATTTAAGAGTTCTCAACAAAAAATTTGAATTTCAATGAAAGAAAGGCAATTTTTTTTAATTTAAAAAAAGTAGTTTAACTCTAAAATCTGATTGTTAAAATATTAACAAAAACATGAATTTTCAAATAAAAATAATAATTTTCTACCGAAAAAAGTATTTTTATCAAATTTTAAGAATTCACAGCCAGAAGTTGAATTTGTAAATTTAATTTACTACAAAAAAAGACGAATTTTCAATAAAATTGAAGATTTCTCAACCAAAAGTTTAAATTGCAAAGAAAGAAAGAAATTTTTTTTTAATTACAAAAAAGGAGTTTAACTCTAAAATCTAGTTATTAAAATATTAACACAAACATGAATTTGAAAACGAAAAGAATAATTTTCTACCAAAACAGAGGAATTTTTAATAAAATTCAGAAATTCTCAGCCAAAAAGTTGAATTTTTAACTAAAAAACGTAAATTTGTAATTAAAAAGATTATTTAAGGGACTAAAAATGTTACTCTGTACTTTAAACAAAAATTCTATAATTTCCAAAAGATTTATTAATTACATATTTTATTATTTATCATTATTATTTTAAAATACTCAATATTCATATATTTATATTTTCTAATATTTATTTATTTTTTTTATTAATATTATTACGTACTTTAGGAACGATCTCTAAAACTTTTCCCTTTATTTTAACGCCCATTCAAATCTACCGGAACTTTTAATTTTTTCCCCACATTACTTCCAGCTCGAATTTTCGTTTCGCGGTCTTGTTTTCGGTTTGAGCGCTGAGTCAAGTTTAAAAAAAAGTCGTGCGGTTTTCGTGTAGTTTTCGTGGGTGAAGTAGAACAAGGCAGTGCGTATAAATTCCGAGAGTGCCAATGGAACCGCGACAGTTGGCGAGTTGTTGTAAAGCAGTGAACGAGGACACAGAGAAACCGGCGCGCAACAGCCAATTAATAATAACGAGGAAGGCAGTTTTGGCGTTACGGAAAATTATCGCTTTTAATGCTGCATAGGCATGTATACAAATACAAATACACGCATCTATTCTCCTCGATTGTACTTGTTCTCGTTTTATTTGCGAAATGCGCGATCCAGTCACAAAATTTCCGAAACAAACGAGAAATTCGCTGGACATCCCCTGAATAATTAGTGCGCTGAAAATGAAAGTAGTCTGGCGATATTTGCGATCCCAGTAGCGCTCAAATGCCCCTCTGGCGAGCGATTGCCTCTTCCAACGAGCTTTTTATCCGCAGCCCTTTTGTTAAAAAGCCAGCCTACACAAAGCGATCCATTTTTTCCCTTATTCCGATTAGGTCAATTGCACTCCTTTCATGTTTGCTGCTACTTTTTTTTTAATCTGTTTACGATTATTTGATTTTACTTCAACCTCTTTTATTTTCCGAGATTATGTATTGGAAATTGCTTATGCATTAGAATGAAATTACTCAAAAAAAATTTTCTGAAAAAAGATCTTCTCAATTCGCTCCACTGGGAATCGAACCACAGTACTTCCGATTGCCAGTCGGGTGCTTTTTTATTAAGCTATTCGAGAGTTTGAAAGAAAGATCCTTTTTTAGAAATAGAGGGTATATTTCTGAAAAAGAATTTTTTACTATTTTTGTTATCATCTCTTATGATAATACAGATACCTTGAAAAATTTGATTGTTAACACCTGGCAAAATAATGCGTGTATTTATGAAAAAAGATTCTTGTTTCGATCTCTCAAGTAGCTTAATTAGAAAAACACCCGACAATTGCACTCCTTTCATGTTTGCCGCTACTTTTTTTTTTAATCTGTTTGCGATTATTTGATTTTACTTCAACCTCTTTTATTTTCCGAGATTATGTATTGGAAATTGCTTTCGCATTAGAATGAAATTACTCAAAAAAAATTTTCTGAAAAAAGATCTTCTCAATTCGCTCCACTGGGAATCGAACCAC
>JAAAKG020154509.1:0-11365 GCA_010014905.2 Druon quercuslanigerum | reverse complement strand
TTATTAAGCTATTCGAGAGTTTGAAAGAAAGATCCTTTTTTAGAAATAGAGGGTATATTTCTGAAAAAGAATTTTTTTACTATTTTTGTTATCATCTCTTATGATAATACAGATACCTTGAAAAATTTGACTTTTAACACCTGGCAAAATAATGCGTGTATTTATGAAAAAAGATTCTTGTTTCGATCTCACTAGTAGCTTAATTAGAAAAACACCCGACCGGAAATCGGAAGTTCTCTGGTTCCATTCCCAGTGGAGCGAAGTGAGAAGATCTTTTTTCGGACAAATTTAGTTAAAACTTAATAAAATTTATTTTCAATCTAAACCAAAATGACGTTAACTTTTTCCTGTTATTTGAAGAGTTATTACTGATCGATAGTATCTACCTCTGATGATAATACAGATTCCTGTAGATATATTCACTTAGAGATGTACTTCCAGTTTTTTAAATGTTTGATATTTTACAGTGTTTATCGGCAGAGCTAGTAAGTACTTAAATTACTTTCCAGCCCAAGGGCAAAAACTTCCTCTTGAATATTATCTTTTTAGTTACAAATTTTATTACTTGGTTAAAAAATTAACAATTTTCTTTAAAAATACATCCTTTTTGGTTGCAATTTATTAAAAAATAATCTTTTTGGAATTAAAATTCAACTCTTTTCATAAAACGTTCACCTTTGGTTTAAAATTCACATTTATTGCTGATAAATCAACTGAAATATTTTTTTTGAGGAGAACTCTTTCTTCTGAAAATTTGTATTTTTTATTTAAAATTAATTTTTTCAGCAGAATTGTCATTTTTTTTATAATAATGTCTCTATTTGGTTGAAAATAAGAAACTCCTTAAAAATTCGTACTTTTTGGTTAATAATTCGGCTATTCAGCAGAAAATTCATTTATTGTTCACAATTTTTATTTTAAAGTAAGAAAGTGAACTGGAATCTTCTTTAGCTGAAAATTTAACTATTTTTTTAATTTATCTGTTTTCAAAGAAATCTCAGCAAAAATTAAAGTTTTCTTGGATAAAAATTTAATTGTTTGGTTGCAAATTCAACAATTTTGTTAAAAATTCATACTTTTTGATTTTAAATTCTTCAGTTTTGTTGAAAATTTAACTATCTCGTAGACAATTTACATTTTGTCAATATTTTGTTATTGAAAAATTAACTAAAATATTTTCTGGGTGAAAGTTCAACATAAAAAAGGGGATTTTTAGAGTACAAATTAATCTGTTTTTGTTTTAAATTTCATCTTCCTTGGATAAAAATTCAAATATTTGGTAGAGGATTCAACTATTTCGTTAAAAATTCATTCCTTTTGGTTGAAAAATTTCGTCTTTTGGGATCAAAAATTCAATTCTTTTCGTAGAAACTTTTTTTTTCAAATTTCATTTCTTGATCTGGAAAAGTCAACTGGAATCTTTTTTCAATTAAAATGCAACCATTTCAAAACAATTTTTTTTAACGAAATTTTATCTATTTTAAGAGAAATCACATATTTTTTTATAAAAAGGCAACTATTTCGTAAAGAATTCAACAATTTTGTTAAAAAGTCATCCTTTTGGATTAAAAATTTGACTTTTTGAATTAAAAATTCAATTTTTGTTGTTAAAATTTATTTCTTGATTGAAAATTCATATTTTGATTGTGAAAAATTAACTAAGGTCTTTTTAAAAAAAAAATCAACTATTTTTTTATTTGTATGTTGGATTCAAAATTTCATCTGTTTTAGTAGAAATTTCAATTTTTTTTTATAAAAGTGTAACTTTTTGGTTAAAAATTCTTCTTTTCTTCTGTATTCAAAATTTTGTTTAAAAATTTAGGTCGAATCACTTTGTTAAGAAAACATTTTTTTTGTCAGATTTATATTTTTCTCTGAAAATTAATTTTTTAACTAAAAATTTAACTTTTCAATTTTTTTAAATCGATCTTTTTTAGTTGAAAATTTTATTTTTTTGTTAGGAAAACCATTTTCTTGGTTGGCAATTTAATTTTTGTTGGGTAAAATGCATCCGTTTCGTGGAAAATTATTTTTTTCCTGAAAAAACATATTTTTATTTGAAATTTAAATTTTTTAGAGAAAGCTCGTCTTTTTGCTTTAGGGTTCAATAATTAATAATATTTGTGAAAAATTCGTCTTTTTAGTATTGAAATTCTTATTTTTTTTGTATAAACTGCATTTTTTCTGATTAAAATATATACTATGTTACTTTTTTCTTATGAATTTGTTCTTTAAGATTAAAAGTTCAAGTATTTTGTTTAAAAAAAACACCCTTTGTAGTAAAAAAGGCATTTATTTGTTTTAAAAAATTAATAAGTTTGAAAACCTTAAATTTTTATCTGATCTACAGTTTTATTCCGTTTATAAAAGATGCTATGTTAAAAGGAAAATCAAAAATTAGTCAAGAAAAAGTGCCTAATTCTACTAGCAATAAATAGCAACAAATTTCTCGGAACTAAAAATTAGCAGAATTATGAATAAAATTAATTAATAATTAACAGAATTGAGCAGTTTTTTTAATCAATCCATTTTCTAGTTGGATTTTTGAGTTTAAGTTCAACTTCATTATAGTCATGGAAAATTATAGTATAAACTATTTTCCGAGTTCATTTTCTCGAGTATTTGGAGGAATTTCGACTCTCATGTAGGTGCACAGACTGAGTACTCGTATAGGTACACTCGTATGTGTTTCGAGTTCAGGATACGGAACGCTGGATTTGACGGCTTAATTAAGGTTGCGGGAGATCCTCCCTTATATTTAACGGTCCACGGTATCTTCGTACCTCCTCCTTTCTTCCACCTTACCCGACTCACGTCTTCCTCCTCACAATCCCGAAAGTACCTTACCTTTGTCTATCCGTCGTGATTCTCACCTTTCCCTACACATAAACCAAATTACCCATTCTAATTTTCCTTGCAGATAAAACAGCTACTAAATAATGAGGAGAATGTCTGATAATAAAATCGAGAATCCAAAGACCAAATTTGGATAATAACCATAAAATGTTCACATTGCAATCTGAAAAAAAGAAAAGGAACTTCTCCCTTTGGATTTAAATATATATATATATTTATCGAGAATGACGAGTACCGCGTTTACTGAAACTTTATATTCTCGAAAATTGTTTCTGTTGCACACTCGAAGCCTGACATAGTTCTCCTTGACTTCGAGAAGCGAACTATGTTCCTTATCGAATTTGCGGCAATGGCTGACAAAAACATCTTAGCCAAGCAGAAGGAAAAGATAGAGGTACCTTTTAACAAAAATTAGACAATCAGTCAATCAAAATAATAAACAAACATTTGAACAAAGAAAAACTAATTTAAAAAAAATTGAATTTTTAACAAAATACTTAAATTTGCAACAAAATAATTTGATATTCAAACAAACTAATTCTATTTTCAACACTTTAGTTAAATTTTTAACACAAAGGAGATGCATTTTAAATTCAAAAAAGACAAAAAAACCAAAAGAGAAGAATTTTTAAAAAATTAAGCTTTTTTGGTGAAGAATTAAATGAAAGGCTCATCCAAAATTTTGAATTTTCATGCCAAAAAAGACAAATTTTCTGTAAAAGAATTTAATTTTCAACTAAAGAATCTGAAATTTGAACAAAAAATACTATTTTCAATAGAGCAAAAGCCAGGAGATTATTTTTTTTCTCAAAGAGGAAAATTAAACTTTACATTTAAAAATGTATGTTTTTAGTTGAAAGTTTAACTGTTTGGTTCAGAATTCCTAAATTATAATAATAATGTATTTTTTAGTAGCAAATTAATCTTTTTGTTTAAAAATATCTTTTTTAGTTAAAAATTCGACTTTTTGGTTCAGAATTTTTCTATTTGATCAGAAATTCGTCTTTTGCTGTAGGAAATTGATCTTTTTATTTAAAAATTAATCTTTTTGGTTTAAAATTTAACAACTGGGTTTTATATTTTAACTACTTTAAAAAAATTAAAATAAATAAAATTTTCTCTTATTCTTCAAAATTGAAATTTTTGGTTGAGAATGATTAAATTTGATTAAAAATTTGTCCTTTTGGTAGTAAATTAATCTTTTTGTTCAAAAATACTTTTTTTTATTATTTGAAAATTGAACTTTTTGTTTGAGAATTCTTAAATTTATTTAAAAATTCTTCTTTTTTGGTTAAAAAGCAATACTTTTGTTTAAAAAAAACACCTTTCTTTTAATTGAAAATTTAACTTTTTGGTTTAGATTTCTTGAATTTTGTTAAAAATTAGTCTTTTTTCGTATTAAATTAATCTTTTTGTTTGAAATTGTATCTTTTTATTTCAAATTAAACTACTTTTTTAAAAACTAAACACAAATTTCTTTTTAAGAAATATAAATCTGTGGTTGATAATTCTTAAATTTTATTGAAAATTCATCTTTTTTGGTAGAAAAATAATCTTTTCGTTAAAAAATACATTTTTTTGTTGTTAGAAAATCAAATTTTTGGTTTAGATTTTAAATTTTGGAAAAATTTTGTTTTTTTTGGGTCAATATTAGATTTTTTTTTACAAATTCATCTTTTTGTTTAAAAATTGAACAAGTAGATGCTAAAGTTGATAAACTTTCTTAAAAATGTATTTTTAGGTTGATGCTTCAAAATTTTCGTGAAAAATTTAAATATAGTTCATAAATTCCTTATTTGTTATTTCTTTTTATTATTTAATGCCTAAAAATGAAAATAATTATGGAGGATAATGAATTGCAAGTTTAAATAATGAGATCTGTGAAAAAAGCGAGTGTTAAAACCGGCCTAAAAATAGTTCTTGCATACTTTTCTGTGCCTCAATCCAAATATATTATATAAATTCCTTATTTTTTATTTCTTCTTAATCTTTCATACCTAAAAATTAAAATAATTATAGAGGATAATGAATTGCAAGTTTAATAATGAGACCTTTGAAAAAAAGCAAGTGGTAAAACCGGCCTAAAAATAGTTCTTGCACACTTTTATGTGCCTTAATCCAACTATATTATATAAATTCCTTATTTTTTATTTCTTCTTAATCTTTAATACCTAAAAATTAAAATAATTATGGAGGATAATCAATTGCAAGTTTAAATAATGAGATCTGTGAAAAAAAGCAAGTGGTAAAACCGGCCTAAAAATAGTTCTTGCAGGCTTTTCTGTGCCTCAATCCAAATATATTATATAAATTCCTTTTTTTTTATTTATTCTTAACTTTCGTACCTAAAAATGAAAATAATTATCGAGGATAATGAATTGCAAGTTCAAATAATGAGAACTGTAAAAAAAGCGAGTGTTAAAGCCAGCCTAAAAATAGTTCTTGCAGACTTTTCTGTGCCTCAATCGCATTATTTGAGATTTACGACGATACAACATTCGTACGTACGTTTATCATGTCGACTTGCATACGACACGCTCCGATGACTTTTCCGTCGTAATTTGTGTCACATATGCTCACGAGAAATCCTGTTTTTCGTGTTACTTTTCCGGTATTTATTTTGGCAGCTCATATTTTTGCAAGAAATTGAGAATTTCTCTGAGAGAGTTACACATGCTTCTCACTTGGCGCACCTCCCAATTCAAACAAAGAAATACCAATTAAAACATAATTTATTGTTACTTTTTTTATGTGATCCATTTCTTTGGGTTGGTATGTAGAATATAATAAATTTTAATGAATTTTTTTTATAATAAGTTTTGTTACTGTGAAATTCGTATTTTCACTCCACAGGAAATTCAAAATTTTCTAAAACATTTTCTAAATAAAAATTTTTGTTTTCTTATATAATATTTTTAAAAGTTTTAAACTAAACTTTTGTGCTTATTTAAAATATTTTTTTTTAGTCTATTTGCTTTACAGCTTTTACCCCCCCCCCCTTTTTTTTTGTTTTTCGACTTGGCCAACCGGAAGCAAACCAACTTGGAAACCAAAAAGAAAATCCAACTATTTTTTATTTACAAGTCAAATATTGTGTATATATTTTTTTAAAATGAAAATTCATCTTTTTTAATAATAATTGTATTATTTAGTTAAAAATGTTAGAGAAGTCATCACTTTTTATTAGATTTATATTTTTAAGTTAAGAATGAAACTATTCTTGGTAGAAAAATCAACTGTTTGGTATAAAAATTTAACTATTTTTTTAGAAAATTCGTCATTTTGGCTGGAAAATTATACTACTGATTTGTTAAAATGTTAACTATTTTGTTAATTGTTTTTTGAGGTAAGGATTCATTTATTTGGTTAAATATTTAATTTTTTTCGTTTGAAATTAATTTTCTTAACTAAAAATTGAACTGTTAAATTTAAAATTTTTGTATTTTTAAAAATAAAATGTAACTTTTTGGTTCGAAAAGAACTTTCTTCTTAAAAGTTAATTTTTTTTACTGAAAATGTAACTATTCTCCTTTTAATTGAAAATTGATATTTTTAGTGGCAAATTCGTCTTTTTTGTTCAATAATTTAATTATTTTGTTAAAAAATTATATTTTTCAGTTGTAAATGAATTTCTTTTAGGTGAAAATTTAACTTGTTCTTTTTTTTCGAAAATTGGCAACTGAATCTTTTTTGTTTAATAAATGCATCTGTTTGGCTAAAAGTTAATTTGTTTGGATTGAAAATAAAAATTTTTATGAGAAAATTGAAATATTCCATTTTTTGTAGAATATTCAAAATTTTGGTTGAAAATTAATATATTTTTTTAAAAAAAACGTTTTTTTCTGGTAGAAAATTTTGTTTTTTTTTTATTGAAAATTTAGTTTTTTGGTTGAAAGTTCAACTAATTAGTTAAAAATTCATTTTTGGCTTGAAGATTTATCTCGAATTGAAAATTTAACTTTTTTGTTGAAAATCCCTTTTTTCTAGTTGATTTTTTTAAACTTAAAATTTACTTATATAGTTTTTGGTGGAAGATTAATCACTGATAAAAAATTTGACTATTTTTTTTAATTCATTTTTTTTAATGATAATATTTTTTTTACTGAAAATTGAACTATTTCGTGTTTATTTGAACAAGAAAATTCGTGAGTCTTGAATATTAATCTTCTTCAACTTATTGATTGAAGCTTGCATTAAAAATTACAAAAATTTGTTAAAAATTCCTGTATTTTGTTAAAAAATTAATGATTTTAGTAGAAAATTTATTTCTTTAGTTAAAAATTTTTTTTTTCAAATTGAAAATTATTTTTCACTTAAAAATTTTACGAACCTTTTAGTTGCAATTATGATTGTATAAAAAATCATTCTGTTAGGTTAAAACTTTATTTTTTTTTTGTTAAAATTTTTTTTTTAGAAAACTAACCATGTTGATTGAAAATAAAACTATGAGGTTAAAACTTCCATTAAAAATTCATATGTTTCATTAAAAATTTATGTATTTTGTTGCAAATTTGTCTTTTTTCGTTCAAAATTATTTTCCTGATTAAAAATTTATCTCTTTTGTTAAAAATTCCACTTTTTGGTTCAAAATTCATGCATTCTGTTGAAAATTCGTCATTTTTTGATGAAAATTAATTTTTCTATTTAAAAAGTAATTTCCTTTTTCAGGAAATTTTTTTTTTGCTTAAAGATTAATCTTTTATTGAAAATGTAACTATTCCATTTTTGGTTAAGCAATTATTTTTAAGCGGAAAATTCAATTGTTTATTTGCAATTCATATAGTTTTTAAAATTCCTCATTTTTGGTAGAAAATTAATCATTTTGTTAAAAAATTCATAATTTTGGTTAAAAGTTACACTACTTTCTTCAAAACTCGTTTTTTGCTTGAAAACTTATCTCTGATTAAAGATTGAACAATTTTGCTAAAAATTCGTTTCGTTCTTGCTTAAAAATTATTTTTAACTGAAAATTCAACAATTTCTTTTTTGGTTAAAAATTTACCTACTCTAGTTAAAAATTAATCATTTTAATTCAAATTGAATGCATATTGTTTAAAAATTCGTATTTTTTAGGAAAAAGTTAATCTCCTGGTTGAAAATTAATTTCTTTTTTTAAAATCTCATTTTTTGCTTGACCATTCATCTCGGATTGAAAATCTAGTTATTTTGTTGAAAATGCTTTTTTTCCTTGGTTAAATTTTTCTTTAACTGAAAATTGAACTATTCCGTTTTCGTTAAAAGATTTTTATCTCTGATTAGAAATTGAACTATTTTCTTGAAAATCCATTTTTGTTGGTGCAAAATTAATTTTTATTGAAAATTTAACAATTCTATTTTTAGTCAAAAATTCAACTGCTTTAGTACTAAATGGAAATATTTGGTTAAAAATAAATATCCTCTTTGAAAGCTGCCATCTCTCAGGAAGGGGTCTACTATCGGCGAGAAAATTCCAGTCCTCTGGCTTTGACGTTGAAAAAGTAAGTGAAGAAAAAATGTTAGCTTAATGAAAGAGGGATTATTTTAAAGGTGCAAATATTGCACGTTAATGAGCCGAAAAATAATATTCCAAAAAAATTTCTTAGCTTACAGATCTGAAAATCTGACAAAATGTAAGGAAATTGACAGCTTTTAAAGACAGCGAACTTTGGTATTTATTTACAAAAAACGAACAATTATTTATATTTTGCAAATTTTTCAACGGCAGTCTGTTCAGAAATATTGAGAGTACCATCATGAATTTTTTCAGATTTTTCCTATTTTTTATTAAATAAAAAATTATGCTCGAAAGTTCACAGTCTTTAAAAGCTGTCAAATTTCCTTACTTTTTACCAGATTTTCAGATCTGTAAGCTACAAATTTTTTTTTTGAATATTACTTTTTGGCTCCTTAATGTGCAACATTTGCCCCTTTAAAATGATCCCTCTTTCATTAGGCTGACATTTTTTCTTCACTTACTTTTTCAACATCAAAGCCAGAGGACTGGAATTTCCTCGCCGATAGAAGGTAATTGTCACCGTTGAGAAAGCAGGGGAGAAGGTTTTCCCGCAATAAATCGGATTAATACGTAATTCTTGTAAACGTCAATTGCGGTAGCGATGTTATCGTCTTTTTCACGCGAGAAACCCCCAAGTCGATTTCGCAGTTCAACGGCACTCGAGCCCCAGGAGGGTTTAAGTACACACCAATGAAAAGTAAGTACATCAGTTGATTCGTTCGAGTTCTAGTCGTTTGCTATTGATTGGTCCCGAAGGAGGCGACGAAACGTATTGAATGAGTCCGATAATTATTTATTTAAGACACCAATGTCAAGTGACAAAAACCATTAATTTTTAACTCACCAATTTAGCAAGGATGCCCGCATGAGGAGCTTCACATCTTGACTTTGTGAAGTTCTTCGCCTAGAGTGATTGCTAGTGAGATTGATCAGAGAATTGGGTCGGAGAAGCCTAGAGGAATAAAAAGGGTATTTATTCAAATAACATAGGAATTCTAGATTTATTTAAAATCTAAAATAGTGAAATCTTATCGATTTCTTAAAAGCATTTATATATTATTTTCTTACGGGTTCAGATTAGCCCCCCCCTCCGTATTTTTTAAATTCTATTTTTACCTTTGTTTTTAAGACAGGTTCTCTGAACTACACTGACTTAATAGAATATAATTAGAAAAACTAACTATTTTTGGATAAAATTTTTTTGTTTTGTTAATAATTTAATTATTTTGTTTAAAATCCAACTTTTTTGTTACAAACTTTTCTTTTTTTATCCCAAATTCGACTAGATTGTTTGAATTTTATTTTTTTTTTTGTCAAAAATTAAAACATTTTGTTAAAAATCTTCCTTTCGTAAGTTAAAAATAAAATATTTGGTTAAAAATTCAACTATTTTTCTGAAAATTTAATTATTTGGTTTTAATCCAACTTTTTTGTTACAAACTTTTCCTTTTTTCTTCCAAATTCGACTAATTTGTTCGAAATTTATCTTTTCTTGTCGAAAATTTAACCGTTTTGTTAAAAATCTTTATTTCGAAGTTAAAAATAAACTATTTGGTTCAAAATTCAACTATTTTCTTGAAAATTTAATTTTTTGTTTAAAATCCAACTTTTTGTTACAAACTTTCCTTTTTTTGTTTTAAATTTAATTAACTTCTTCGAAATTTATCTTTTTTGATCGAAAATTCAACCCTTTTGTTAAAAATCTTCATTTGGAATTTAAAAATTAACTATTTAGTTAAAAATTCAACTATTATTCTGAAAATTTATTCATTTTGTTTAATTGAAAATGTAACCCTTTTGTTAAAAATCTTCCTTTGTAAGTTCAAAAATGAACTATTTTTTAAATTAAAATTCAACTATTTTGTTGAAAATTTATTTATTTTCTTTAAAACCCAACTTTTTTGTTACAAAATTTTATTTTTTTGTTCGAAATTCGAGTATCTTGTTCAAAATTTATATTTTTGGTTTAAAATTGTACAAAGCTAAAATTTTTTGGTCGAAAATACAATTTTTTTGTAAATTGTTTCAACTATTTTCATAAAAATTCTTTTTTTTTCTTATTTGAAAAGAACTTTTGTTATTTAAAATTCTTATTTTTTGTCGAAAGTTATTTTTTTTGTAGAAAATTATTTTTTTATAGTTGAACATTGAACTGTCTTGGTTAACAATGTTCTTTTTGATTAAAATTCATATTGTCCGGTTAAAAATTAATCTTCTTTACTGAAAACTGAACTATTCTAATTTGGGTTAAAAATTGGTACTTTTTAGTTAAAAACTCTTCTTTTTTCGTTCAAAAATACATTACTTTGTGGAAAATTGAACAATTTTTTTAAATATTTTTGTTTGGTAAAAACAACTTTTTTCAATTTTTCTTCAAAATTCATATGTTTTAGTAGAAATATCAATTGTTTTGTAGAAAATTCATTGTTGCTAAATCCAAATGAACTTTTTGGGTTACAAATTATCTTTTTTTATTTATTTTTATTTATTTATTCCTGCAAAGTGAACTATTCTAATTAGGATTAAAAATTGGTCATTTTTAGTTGAAAATTCGCTTTTTTTATTCAAAATAACTTTATTTAGTAGAAAATTTAACTAATTTTTTAAATATTTTTTTTATAAACATTTTTTCGGAATATTAACTATTAATAATCTTTTTTAAATTAAATTGATTTTCTCCAGTTGAAAACTCGTTTCCAAAATTCAACCATTTTTTAGAAAGTCATTCTGCTTGCTTAAAAATTCAAGAATTGTTTAAACAATTGAGTTTTTCGTTAAAAATTCGTTTTTTCTAGATAAAAATTCAACTGCTTTTTTTTGAGAAAATTTATCTTTTTGGCCTGAATATTCAACAGTTTAAAAAAAATTTAACTCGTTGATTTGAAATTTTAATAATTTTCTGGGAAATCCACCTGTTTATTGAAAATTAACTTTTTTGTTGAAAATTATGTTCTTTTGTAAAAAATTCTTTGTTTTTTTATATCTATGTGTTTTTTTGAATTTAATTATTTTTTT
>JAAAKG020154498.1:0-30638 GCA_010014905.2 Druon quercuslanigerum | reverse complement strand
ATATATGGTGAGAGAAGAAGCGCAAAGGGATAAATTAAGTATTAGAGCGATAAAGAGGGTATGTAAATTTTAGACGAAGTTGTGGGAGAGAAAGGGAAGGGAATCAGCGAGAAAGTGTTTGATGGAGCTAGAAGAGAGGAGAGAGAGGGCGTTAGAATAAACGAGGTGGGAAGAAGAAAGGAGGGAGTTATTTAATGCTAGAGACATAGAAGACGGGACTGGAATAAACTATGAAGAATTGGAAAAAAGGACGGGAAAAGAAAATTCATAGAAAGAAGGCAGACGATTGAGGAATCAAAATACAATCAGTGGTATAAGATGATGAAAAAGGAAGGTTTACGAAAGTATTCAGATAGGGAATGGGGAGAGACAAGGTGGACTAGAATAGGAAGATTTAGATTGGGAATCGAAGTAAGAGAGGGCAAGAGACTGTGGTTAAGATTCTAGGGGAGGATGGTTTAGGAGACGATTGGATGAAGAAGTTGGAGGGTGCAACGTGAGCGAATGAGATTGAATGAAAAAATGCATGTGAAAAAATTGTAAATCGGTGGACAAAGAAGTGAATGAATAAGAAAACGGAAGTCGCCTAGAGTAGAAGCGTAAATAGGCTAAGATGAATTTGCGTTCTCACCTTCTCTCTCTCTCTCTTGCTTGCATTTGCACTCTCGCATTCGACCACTCGCTCGCTCAATCGTATGCTAAAAAGGCCTAAATTACGCTATCACAGGAAGTAGAGATAAGGAACTAGATATAAGATTTATGTAAGTAGTTTGAAATACTTTTAAATATTAAGTTTAAATTTTTCTGTTTTTTTAATATGTAAGCGGAAATATTTTAAGAAATGGAAGTCATGCAAACCCTTAGGGGACAAATTATGTATAAAGAAAGTAGATAAACCATAGGCTTCTTAGGGACCGTACTTAAATTACCTACCAGTTAAAATGGGGCTAAGGGTCGAGATTTTTGTCACGGTTTATTACGAAGTGTAAGTTGTTACCTCGTTATTGAAAAATGAACCTAGCCAACAAGAATCTTTTAAAAAGTCAGAGAATTTTAGTCGCAAGTGAAAGTTCAGGGAATTCCAGAGTTTCTAAATGTAAATTAGGGTGCAAATTAAATAAAAGCAAGCAAGACGTGCAAAATGATGCTTTCTGTCTATTCGTGTTGGGCTCCATTGAAGTAAGTAGTGCCTTGCTGCGGCATATGTACATCTTAGTCTGCTTTGTCCGACTTCTAACTTGTAAAACAGAGTCAGATTATGGAAACATGAACAATCTTACATAGGAAAATACCTGCTGTTGGTAAATGTGCAAAGTTGTGGATGCAGTTTTGTGTCATAGTTTTTAGATCCCGTTTCACCCAGCCAATGCGGGTTGTACCCGCGAATGGGGAACGGGAACATTCTGGCCTGACAATCAATCTCAGCTGAATAAAGCGTCTGTGCAAAAACGTATTCGACTCATCATTAACAAAATGTTGTAATCTAGCCTCAAAAAAGCAGAAATCAACAACGCTATAGTGAAGATCAAAGATGCGAGGAAAGGCGTGTAGGATTTATTGAACAGGATTACATCAGTAGAAAGTCTAATATCTAATTGTTTCTGAAAATCATGAACTACGAACAGTAGAGCTAGTACATATTTTGTTATTGTTCGTTACAGAGAACGAGGAGGTCGTGGAGAGTGAAAATAATTTATTGCGTAATTTAAGTACATATGATATCTTTTCGTTGTAACTGGAATATTGTTCCGCTTAGATTAAATTTATTCTCAAACATAGCATTTTTTCGACAACCCTAACGTCGATCATCTATGATATAAGAAGTATAGTATATGTTTTATAATCCACAATAGAGCACTGAAATTAGCATTAATTACACTATTGACCAAAAGTCATCATTGTCATATTAATCGGTTTCTCCTCAACTTGAAAGAAATGATGATCGTTTATGGTCTGGCCTTTACTTTGGTAATCGTCCTTAATTATGTTGGTGAATAGAACATTGCTATAAATATAATGATGATAAATAAATAAATAAGTTACTGTAAAAAAAATTTCCACTTAGAAACAATTTAACCACACTATCTTAACAGAATATTTCGAGCATACCCGTCGCAAAACCTCTCTTTCTTTTTATTATCATTGGCTGTTATACTTTTGCTGTTATACTTTGATTTGGCGGAGCCAAATCAGTACTGATTTCACAACCATTGCATTACATCATTTTTCAAAGCCAAAACGAAACCACGCAGATAAAAATAGGTTTGGGCGCATATTAGCTGCACGCAATATGCGCAACAAATGCGGGTACGATGCGTGCAGAACGCTTGCTTTCAGTCAAGTGTCTGGGGGTGCCTTCAAGTGGCCTTGGACTAATTTCGGGAGGATAGAAGCGTAAACAGTGAGGGCCACTGACTCGTTTCCAGTTGACATATATATCTATATATAATTTCGCAACGGCTCTCGCCCTACTCCCCTGAGAAACTGCGCGACCAAGCAGTTCTAGGAAGGCCGAGAACGGGGTGACTGAAAGCGAGAGTTTGGTGTACTTGTACTTGTACTTGTACTTGTACAATTAACTCTATTGTTACATTCTCATCAATTATGATTGAGAAACTATTCGAACTGTCCGAATCAAGTTTTTACAATAGCGTCTGTCTGTCCGTCCGTCCGTCCGCTAAGATGATAACTCTGCAAAAAATGAAAGAATCAAATCTATCTTTTGCGCACTTTTTAGGTCCTAAAAGAAAGAACGAGTCTGTTAACTAGCCCTTTTGGATCAAAATTTAAAAAGTTATAGCATTTTCAAAAATATTGATACCATTTGTGTATACCTTAAAATTTTTTAAATATAATTCTCAGAGTTATAGCATTTTCAACATTTTATAAATTATTCGAAAATGAAGATTTTAAGCCAAAAAATGGACGATATGAAAAAAGTCAACAGAAGAAAAACATTGCTTTTTAAAGCCCCTACTAGGTTATTATACCAACTTTTTGGATTTTTTTGGAAAATCAAAAATTCAAATTTTAATTGCACAAAGAAATAATGAAGACGAAAATTCTATTTTATGGTCACACTATGCGGCAGACAAAAAAAATGAATTCACAAAAATGGTGAAAAAAAACATTGAGAATAAAGAATAAATAAAAAATATATGTGGAAAAACGTGCATAGTTACGAAACAAAGATTTAACAAAACCTATGTCAAGTGGCAAGTGTCACGTTGAGAATGTGTACCTTAAAGCCTAAAGATTTATGAGAAACTTAATATTTAACTATACATAATGAAGTAGAAAATTCAGAATATGAAGACACATATAAATACTGCGATCTAAAAAGAGATGTTTTTGATAAAGTTTTATTCAAGCATTCCAAATGCAAATAATAAATATCTGAGCGGAAAGCGCGAGATGTAATTATTATAGAGCGCGAAGCGCGAGATTCAACAGACACGCGCCCTAGACTTAGATTTTATCAAATAATTTAAGCTACACATTTTTATATGAGATTGTTCCGGCGAATCTAAATTGCGAGGTATCAATTAGCAATTAATTTCGACGGCACTGTCATTTATGATAAGTATTTTTTGATATTTCACACAGTTTTCTTTGAGGAAAAATTGTTACATACGTTAGATTTGATGTAACTTTGAAAAAGATTTTTTTTTAAATTATTGAATATATAAATCCACTAAAGAAGGGCCTCCATTGTATGCCGTAACTCTTTTTTAATTATTAAAAAGTAGAATTCAATTTGCTCAGACCCTTAAGCCAAAACCATTTTATCAACATTTAGTTTACAATTAATAAAAACATAAAAATGTTCTTTTGCTCATTTTATTTTTCATCTATTAACATTTAGTTTGACAAGAAAACATTTTTTCTGAAATGTATGAGGGTTAGGAAAAATTGTTTAAAAAATTGATCGATTTTTTACGCTTGCAAATGATTTTAGCCATCAATCAATTTTTAAAGTAAATACGCTTTTTTGTTTTGTATTTTATAAGTCCTTATTCATATTGGAACATTTTTTGCCTTAATAAAATTCGTCGGACAAAACTGACTTTTCAAGTTTATTATAATAAGCCTTTATAACAATTTTATTTCATGATTTTTAAATCATTTTGGTTAATTTTCAATTGTTTTATACAACTTTTCTCTCGTCAAACTAAATGTTAGCAGTACTTGATAATTTATTTAACATATTTATTTTTAATTGTAAATTAAAAATTTAAAAATATAATCTTAATTATAACAGTGGGGTATATTTATATCGAATTAAAGACACAATATTTAAATTGCAAATTTCATTGCGCGCCAGGTATTCCGTTTTTGAAATATCGATTCGGGCAATATGGATTGTTTGTAACTAGTGCTTGATTTTCATTTTCAGTAGGATAGGAAAGTGTAATAAGTGATTAATTATAGTTTATACGTATTATTGTCATCATAAATTGAAAAAGACAAGTTTACTCGTCAAATACACAATATGCTTTTTATAAATGTTGTCCTTTTTTACGTCGAGTGATCATTTTGGACGTATTTGCGCTCGCCATAAGTTTTAAGGTTATGAAAGGAGCGCATGTGCACGACAAAGGTAATTTTAATCTTAAATGATTTATTGTAGTAATTTGCTGTGAGGGTATATTTTGTACGCAAAAACAAATTAAAAAATATCTATTCTATTTCATAAATATTGTTTCTTAATACATATAATTTGCTTTCATTAATTCACCTTAGTTTAATTATTCAATTTCAAACATACACCTTAAACCGCACGATAATAACATGCACGTGCGTTCGATACGCGTCGCATAGACGCCCTAAAATGCGTCGCATAATGCAGCCACTTGATGAAGATAAATCCTCATGAGATGCGCACATTTTGCGTGCGATATGATTGCATATTGTTATCTGGGCCTCCGAAGTCGACTTCATTTTGGATGATGCAGAAAAAGAAAACGTTAGCTTACATAACATCGACCTTCTGTCACGGAGTTCTTCACGGCAGTTTATCTCAGTGCTTTTTTGATCTGGAACTTTGGGAATGCGTATTCGAAATTGACCATTTTAAATGCATTTTTCTCATATCTAGAATTCATGGCAAAGCCAAGTGCTTGAACTGTCTTCCTGGCTACTTTTTACATAAACGTTTCTTTGCGCGTCTATTTGCGACTATATGTGCTGTATCTATAATAATCCTTTTTGAAATACATTCGAAATTCAGTATTCTGAGACTATGTTGACGGCGCTGTATGAGAAGTAAAGTCGCCGAACAGAAGACTTAAGGTGCACAGTTTTTTCATATGCAGAGACTTTTGTGACCCGATATTCAGGGATCTGAACTCGCCCTTCATCCACTAAACACCTGGAAACCACGGAAAACTGGGGTGAAAACTGTTGCAGGTAATCATTAATGCGGGGTAAAGTCAGCTAGGGTAATAGTCTAGGCGCCAAGGGGGTCCCCTCTACCTTTTTAATTTAGATAGACTTCGGCAAGTGTTTTTTTTAAGTATTTTGACCCACTGAACACGAATATCGAGGAGGGCTGTCCGTCCGACTAATCAAAAAAAGTTGTAAACACATAATTGTTTAAGAGGAAAAGTCCCTTACTCATTTTTTCGTAGGACCCTTAGTTTTTGCAAAAAAAATATCAAACTTTCGAAAAAAGCGATTTTTGCCATTTTCGAGCATCAACTGCTCTCGATGGGATTGGCAGTTGCGAATTCTGCTTACAGGCATGAAAAGTTCAAATTAAGATCTACAATCTACAATAACTCGATACTCCAAAAAGTTTTGTTGTGCATGTTTTTTTCGGCTCCAGTTTTGCGGCCACGATGTATTTCGCTAAATATATCTTTGTAAATGTTTACTCACATTTTAGTCCTAACTGTTTGGCGTATAAAAGTGAGCAATATTTATCATTGATTTTCTTTAATCGGTTACATAGCCTTTTTGGAAAAATTCGTCAGATTCGCTTGAAACTCGCTACTCGCGAGTTTTCGGGGTCGCTAATTACGAATCTGATATCGTTTTTTCAAAATTCAACATGGCGGAGCCAATATGGCCGACACTTTTTGGACAAATTCATCAGATTCGCTTGAAACTCGGGGGTTTTCGGGGTCTCTGGTTATGAATTTAAAGTGCTCTTATTCCAATTTCCAATTCACCTAGAATTGCCCTTTATCTAATGTGTGTCTGCAGCCAGGACACCTCCCCGTGGTGACGGAGAGAATCCGTGAACCGGCTAAGTCCCTGGATTATGGCTACGATGCCGTCATCGCAGACACACGTAGAAAACGTTTTACGATGCTGGGTTTCGAATCCCCAGTATCAGCGGCTGGTCAGGGTGAGAAAGCAGGCTCGCAGTCGTCGTCATCATGCAGCCGCAGCTCTACATTGGTTGGTGACTTGGCTAATGTAGAGTACAATGCGACAAGAAGAAGTAACAATCCATCTCAGGAGTGTGATAGCAATCGTGATGTGTTTTGTTACATTTGTTGTAAGTACGAAGTTAATTCGATGCGAAAGAAAATAGATGATGACATCAAAGTTACGTACAAGGAAATTTTCGGCTTGCCTATTGGTGACCATTCATGGGCTCCCAATATAATTTGTAATTCTTGTCGAGTAATGTTGAACCGTTGGAAAAGAGATAAAAATGAAACTAAATTTTCTAGTCCAACAGAATCGAGCAAACCTCTTTTTGAAGAAGATTGCTTTGTTTATTTGAATAAAGTGATTAAGAATTACAGTGTTAAGAATAAACACAAAATAGAGTACAAAACAGTGACATCAGTAAAGGCTCCAATTTTATGCAACAAAAAAGATTTGGGCTTGCCAAAAGACAGTGCAGAGTTCTTAGCTTTGTTTATGAAAACGAGAAATTTCTTAGAACCTAGCACAAAAGTCTCAGTGTATCAAAATCGAGACGTAGACTTTCGGAAATATTTTTCTAAAGAGGAGGATTTGATAGTCTGCACTGATATTAACGGACTCATGAATTAAATGAAAGAAAATTGCTACAATCAACAGATTGGCGACTTTTTATTGACTCTTACAAAAGAAGAATCAAGGCAATATTATTGTATAAAATCAACGTCTATACTCCTATACCTGTAGCTCACTCGACTGTAATGAATAAAAATTATAAAAACATAATAATACTTTTGAATAAAATCAGCTACGAGCAACACAGATTGCAGATCTGTGGAGAATAAAAAGTATAACCATATTACTCGAGCAACAGTCTGGTTTCACGAAGTACCCCTGCTTCTTATGTTTATGGGATAGTAGAGACAGAAAGCATCATTACAAGGCAAGAAATTGGCCAACTCAAAAGTCTCTCAAATCTGGGTCGCGTAATTTTATCCACGAATCCCTTGTAAATCCATCAAAGGTTCTAATTTCTCCACTTCATTTAAAGGTAGGTTTTATAAAACAGTATGTCAAAGCTCTTCATGCATAAGAACGGTAAATGTTTCAAATATTAGCAAAAGGTATTGCCTAAACTTTCTGATGCCAAAATGCTAAGGAGAAAGCATCCTGGCTTAGATTTCGAACAGTTGCCGAAAACTTCCTAGGAAACAGAAAAAGTCCACAATAAAAAGAACTAGTTGACAAGCTGATCAAGAACTATGAAAAACTAGCATGCTTGATGAACTTGAAGCTGCATTTTCTACACTCTTCTCTTGATCGTTTGAAGAGAAAAGAACTCGATACAGCTCAAAAAATATAATTAAAGTAATATGCCTTTTCTCAACAGTTTTACCGATCAGCCCTTTTAAGAGCTACATGATGTACAAAATCCGATCATGCAACCTCCTCGTGGTGTACATCGGGCAAGGCCAATGCCGACGGTCCATTTTTTAGTAAAATGAACGTGAAAATATAGAAATTTAGACTTCTTGAGATTAAGGCAAAATCCTAAGGTAATGGGGTTAAATGGGCCTCGTATTCATAATTGAAAATTGGAATTAGAGCACTTTAAATTCAAAACCAGCGACTCCGAAAAACCCCCGAGTAACGAGTTTCAAGCGAATTCGATGAATTTTTCCAAAAAGTATCCACTATATTGGTTTTTTGAGGTTATGTCAAAATCCTGATCTGATAGGGTCAAATGGACCCCGGATTCGGATTCAGCAACCCCAAAAAAGTATAGTAAACATAGTCAGACCTCCAGCTCAGATTTTTTTTTGTGTGGCTGTGTTATTAAAGATGATTATAACAATGTCGTGCGATGCAAATAGATTATATAAAAGTATTAATAAACGTTCGCCCCATGAATTTTTTCTTGATTTTAAATAAAAATCATCCGAGAACTTAACTGATGTTAAAAAATAACTTTTTTTCAAATATCTATCTGTTTAAATTTTTTAAACGCTCAATCGAGTTTGCGCATTTTTCTCAGTTGATTGTCTTTTGTTTACTCTCGTGTTTTGTTCGCCACTCAGATCCACGTGTATAAGAGCAAAATATAGTACACGAGCAACAGCTCGTCTGATTGTGATATTATTTAAGTACATATAATGTTGTTAATTATTGATTGTTTTGCAATGAGTAAGATAATTGATTTGAATCTGTGTATACATTGTAAAAAACAAGAATCTAAAAGTTTCCAGTACACAACATGGACGAGAAAAAATCATCAAAGCAGCTAACATACGTCGGGATATTGAATTTCATAGTTAGGATTTCACGGTTTGTATTAAATAAGTCTATTCTACAATTGTTGACATTTCTATCAATAGTTGTACTTTGAAAAAATAAAAATAAATAAAAATTTGTAGGCAATGGATACTTTATCCATTAATTTTTTTAAGTACAGTTTTAACGTCCATGTTGATTTTTTCTAGATAATTTTTCGTATCACCAAGATTGTAAAAAGAATTATACCCATAAAAAGACTTTGGACAAACTCGAGAAACCAGAATTACCCGCAGTAGAGGGTATAGAAAATATAAAAAGAAAAATGTTATGCCGATCCAATTCCTGCACAGCGTCGATCAAAGAAAATCAAATTAGACCCATCAAGTGAATCTAGTAAATGTTTTTTTTGCGGTTGCCATAAAAAATGGAGATACTAAATTACACGAATTATGCGATGTTGATATTGTCACGAATATGTTCAAAGCAACTTGTCATTTTCAAGATAAAGCATTTGTAAACACAGCAGATTTTACGTCTCTAGAAGCATTTTCATCTGCTACATTATGTCATCATAAGAATTGTTTGGTACGATATAAATATGATACTTACTTGTCTACTATAAAAACATTATGTGATAATGAAATTATTGTAGATTGTGATGAGGTAAATTCGTCAGTCGATAATGATTTCATAATCGACGTTATTAAGTCCATCGAACCTAAACTTTTGCTGCGAAAAATTTTCTCATTGCAAGATTTATCTAAAATCTTTAAACAAAAACATCAAATTTGTGTAAAAACATCAAGAATTAAATCTTCTTTGGTTGAATATTTCGATGAAAAAATTAGCTTTGTCAGCCCTATAAACAAAACTGTCTGTTCTGTTTTATAGCCATGATAATATTGAAGAGGTTATTGAAAAGGCTTATTACCATGATTGTGCGTCTGAATGTGCTGCTGAACTGAGAAAATCTCTGACCGAAGTTGATTTTGAGTTGAATGATAGTTGTTGTGATTAAGCAGACGTAAGAGCATCTTGGAATAAATTCCACTTACCATAAACCTTTTAAAATGTTTTATCTAAATTATTCAATACTAATGTTAAAAAACTATTACATACGTAGATAAAAACAACGTGGAATGATCTATTCGATATTGTAGATGATGAAATTTCGCAAAACAAATATTTTTTCAAATTGACAAAACTTCAAACCTTATATCTGATTATTCATAACATAGAGAATAGTCATAAAAAAAATCCCCATAATATTCTTCTAGGTGTTTTTATGTATAGTACAACAAAAAGTAAAAATATTGTAGATATTTGGAACCGTCTAGAACTTTCCATTTCTTACGATGAAATTTTAAGGATGCGAACGCGCCTTGCGTCATTCATTGTAAATAATTCGTCGAGCGATGCACCGATACCTAGTAATTTCGATATTAAAAGTTTCGTTACTGCTGCATTCGACAATTTTGATTTTAATGAGTGGACCATTTCCGGTTTAGATAATAGCAATGATACTGTAATTGTTTTTATTAAATTGAAGATCCTAATTATGCAAGCAAAAAGCCTAGACTTTCTGAAGCGGGAAGCGGAAATATCGATTAATCAAAATGTACCTACGTGGAGCACTTTCAACTCTACCGTTTATGAGGACAAACGTAGCAAACAAAAAGTTGGATACTTTCCTGCTATTCCTTTGCCAGCAATAGGTCAAAATACAATTTACACATGCCTAAAAATTTTCGTAAAAATAGCAGACCAGTTGGATCAAGAATATTTACCAATATTTTGCGACGCAGGCTTTTTCAAAATTGCTCGAAAATTGAAATTCGAAAATGAAAAAGAATTTGAGAAAATTATATTATGTCTTGGAAGTTTTCATATGATTAATGTAGTGATAACATGCATTGGTAAATACATGAAAAGCAGTGGCATTGAAAATGTTTTTCTAGAGACAAATTTATTTGGAGTCTGTGTTACCAAACAGTTGCTGGGTGGAAGTAATTATAATAGATCTGTTAAAGCATTTACGTATTCAGCTGAGGCTTTAAGAAGAATGCAATTGAAAGAATTTATTTGTCGAAAGAAAGACTGATTAAATATTAAAATGTTATTAATAATATTATACTATTACAGCAAAGTTTCCAATGCAAACGTAATGAAGAGTGTAAATATATTTTTAAAGAGTTGCAAGGTATGAGTGAAGAGTTATTAAAGGAATTTAACGAATTTGTTTTAATGAGATGCGAAGAGTCAGAGATGTTTAGGCACTATAATAATTTATTAATTCTTGTAAATATGTTATTTAATTTGATTAGAGCGGATCGCACAGGAGATTGGTTATTGCACATAAAATCTGTGGAAGAGTTACAACCATTATTTCAGATTTTGGATTGGATAAACTATTTGAGATAATATTTAAATTATTTGCTAGATATGCTGTAGTAGCATCACATACATAAAATTAATTTATGAACTGTTCTAATCAATTTTTATTAACGAATTGTTCGAACTGCTTATCAAAATTGATAATGCATAGCAATGTACGTCACAGCTGTGTTTACATACGTATCACAAATTTAATTGGCTCTAAGTATAAATGAGAGGTATCTCATAAGTATTTTTTTTTATGTAGACTTTCGAACGTGAAATTGTAATTTATTTATGGTTTTGGTGTGTGAGACAATTAATTTTAATTACAGAACGACAATCTTGATATCTATAACACATGAAATAAGGAGTATAGTATATATTATTTACTCTATAATAAAGCACTGTAATAATCATTAGTTAGACTTCTGACCAAATTCTTCATTATTACATTAAAAAGTTTTTCTTCCACTTGAAGAAAATAATGATCCTTTATAGTATAGTCTTTACCTTGTCAGTCGTCCTTAATTCTATTGGTGAATATAACATTATTATACATATAATTTGAAAACTAATAACAAGTATTTTAAAAATAGAAATAGGTCTATTATATCATAATTCAAAGTCCATTATAAATAAATGAATAACTAAGTTACTAATCCAAAATTTTTCGTCTCAAATGAATTTAACTACGCCGGCGAAATATTTTTCTTCTATCCCTTTTATGTCTTTTTTATAAACGACATTGGTGTGTTAAATTTGTTAAATTCGGAAAATTTACCATAAAAGAACGTCATAAGAAATTTTTTAACTTATCTTCGATATATTTTGTACTTAGCGCGTGAACAATGCTAGAAAGTAGCGGTTTTTTCTGCTATTTTAAACTATTGGTTCAATTTTCAATTAGAGTGAGGTTATGATTAATTAATAATGAGAAGTTAATCGTTTAAATAATTAATATTATTTTTTATGATAATAAATTTGAATAATGATGGAAAGTTGCGGGTTTTTCTGAATTCTTACATTTTTGTCCACTTTTCACTTAGTGATGTAAAAGTTAATGCAAGTTAACAAACATACTTACTTAAACGATTTTTTTTATTTTTTATAACTATTTTCTGACATAGTAATGCCGAAAATCCTCGAGTATTAATAAAAAATATAATAAGAGAACTTTAAAAAGCATCATTTTTGATATAGCACTGTATTGTTTCAAGTACTTTTTCTACTCTCTTTCCAATTTTTATATAACAAATTAATTTAGATAAGCAAACTATCTTACACAAGAGACAGAAACATAAAATGCAATACCCACAGAATCCCTGGGATCCACGTAGCAAATTTAAAGCATATTTCAAAGATATAATTCATTTCAGAAAGAAATAAACACAAAAAACAGCTATTGTCTTGCACTGATCCAAAAGAAGATAGTTACAAACAATAATAATTAGTTTAAGCAATGAAGTTTGTTAGATTTTTCGAATTATTACCTGAAATTAACAATAATAATAAGAAATTATTTTGAAAATTAATTTTTTAACTTTAAATAATTATCCACCTCCCTCTAATAGAAAATTTTGTTAATAATATTTAAGTATCATCTAAGTTAAATTAAAAATTGGTCAAATTGTTTAGGCAACTTTCTTAAGCATCTAATTATGTGTATGAAGTAGTATTGCATCTATTAGAAACAATTGGCGTAAGAAAAAACCCATAAAAATCATAATTAGCTCCCAAAAATAGCAAAACTCATTTCTTCCGTTAAAGAGTTTTTTCGGGGCCCTATAAAACAGACTCATGGTAGTGATATGTGGAAAATAATACTTTATTCATATTCTACGAGGGCGTCGGCCGACTCGAGTCGAGTGCGCGTGCGGCAGTAAAAAATCCCTTACTTTTTTAAAAAAAAAAAAGAACGATTTGACCAAAATGTTGTAAAAATTTTCCTTAAATTTGAAAGAACAACTTTGCCACTGGAAGTTTTCCGCCCGCGAAACTTCCCTGCAGACTTTTGTTCGTCAACGTCTGAAGAAGCGATTCCTAGCAGTATTTGTTTGAAATATTTTTTGTAATAAAAATCTAAAAAACAAATCTACTTTAATAGAATAATTGGTATCGGCAAGGGCTTTTCTATATGGGAGAAAAAACAAGGCCATTTCGTCGAGCAGAAGCCGACTTTTTACGAGGTTAGTTTGTAAAGTCAAGTAATGTACTTATCGAACAGAATTGCAGCATCAGAAGGTACGCTGAAATATTCTTTTGTTTCGATTATAAAAGATTCTATGTTAAAAATATTTCATGATTAAAATGCTAGTTAGTATTCGAAAGCTATCTGAAATACAAAAAAATCCCGTTAGTTTCAAGTCCTTTATGTTCTTATTTCTGAAAATAATAAATTATGTACAGTAAGTGGGTGGGGCGAAAAAACATATTTTGGACTAGAACAAAAAGCTAGAACAAAAAACCAAAAATTTTCTGAAACTATATACTAATAGCTATCAAAGTATGTAGGATTTTTTTTATTCCAATTTTGGTAGAAACTGTGCACTTCTGAACAAAACGTATGAATTTTCGACTAAATAAAAAGTATTAAATTGTAAATAAAACAAGCAATTTTCAAAATATCAAAAAACGGCTACGCACTTCGATGCCCAGTTTGAAAAAACACGTTTAAAGTTTTCAGAGCATTTCAATCTTTGAAATTTTTGTATACCTCTAATCTGCGATTCCTGCAGCGTAAATTTGGCCATCTCTATTGATGGGTGACTCCTCCTCTTCCTTCCTGGACGATTTTAAGGACATCCAGGCCTCTCTGGCGACGTCTGTTAGAGATCTCTTGGACAACTTAATGCGACACGCGTCCGCCTCCACGCAGACATTATTGCAGTTCGGTCCGATTTTCCAGCAATGATTCTGAGCGCTGGAACATTTCGATGACGGCGTCCGCTTCCATCTTTCCTGCAGAGCCGACGTGGTTCGCTTGGCATTCATCTTTGTAAGTTTGGCTCCACTCCTCGAACTCGATGGTAATATTTTGATTTTACCAAAACATTGACTAATTTGCCAGCATACCACCCGATAAGCAAAACAATCCCATAAAGAGATGAAAAACCACGCTTCCTCCACGAACCATGACCAGATACAGTATTGCCATTTGGATTGTCAGTTTTTTCTCGTTCTTGTTTAGCTCCAGTTTCATTCTGAGCTTACAAACAACTTCTGCGTCAATGGCTATTTTCTTAACAAATGTATCTTAAAACGATTGAAAATTGGCCGTGGGAGATCCATGAAGGCACAAAACTTTATAATTCCATTTAATCCTATTCCTAGTAATCGCATGGCAACAACAATTCTTCGATCAATATTCTATCCTTTCTCAATAAATGGACAAAAAGGAATAGTAATCGGATCACAATTTTTACAGGAAATAACAGTTTTTAAAACCCAAGCCTCGCTTTCCAGTTTCGTAAACGTTATATCGGATTTGCATTTTTTACGTACAAGAGCTTGCGATATCGCATAAAACACTGCAAAAAAATTCAGAATTCGGTGACCGAAACCTGCATTTACTTCAAAATCATCGAAGTTTGCATCTTATAATTTTTTAGCCGACGTACTAACGTTCTCCAGGCTTGGCTTCTCCAGATCGTAACGGTTTTGCGGGCTTTGGTTTCATAATTTCGGTCTTTTCGCACTACTTCGTCCTCCTCGGCTAGTTTTTTTTTCACAATACACGACTTTTCTTGAACTTATATAGTTTATTGGAAAACTTTTGCAATAACAGAACACGTTAATAATATTTGAACGAAAATGTACGGAAATAAAATAAAGCGTCTGCGCGACGTCACTTGGCAGCTGTACTAGAGTTATTACACCTTGGTGGATTTCTGAGGAACTACAATACTATAAGCAATAGAATTTAACAAGGTTGGATCACTATACAGTCGATAAATCAGAGCGCGGGGTGGTGGCTGATTCAGCCTTCAGGACGCGCTCCGAGACGCTGCGGCAAAATCGAGAATTGGACCTCTTAAAAATTTTATTTGTGTATAAAAGTAATTGGATATGATTTTGAAGGGTCTAAAGTACAGTTTAAGCTAAAAAAAATCGATTTGTTGAAAATTTTAGAGCGGTGTTACCCCTTTAAGTCAACGCTAAGTATTTCCGCGTCCTCTACCGCTGCTTTGTACAGAAACTCTTATCTTTGCTCACTTCTTTTTGTTTCCTATCCATTTTAAAAAGAGAATCTCGTCGATTTGTGAATATATGTGCTTAATCCATAATAATTCTGTTGTGCATACATTCGAGATTGAGTGTTTCGCGACCACCTTTACGGCGTGATATGAGATGGAAAGTCGTGGAAGTGACGATTTAAGGTGCATCCTCTTCGTCATATGTGGAACCTTAGGTGACGCGATATTTAGAGAATTGAACTCCCCCTTCGTTCAGGGAACCACTTTGAGGAAGATAGTACTGCCAGGATGGCCAGCTTTTTTATAGATGTTACATCCAGAATGCACATATCTAGCACGCGCAGGTATGTATAGGTCATCAAGTTTTCTTCATTTCAAATTACCTGCAGCGCATTTTTCGGAACCAAACCCTATTTCGATCTCTCGAGCCTACTCTTTGAAACTCCCTAGAGCTATGAAAAATGATAGTGGTAACAATGTGTGATAAAAGAGGAGAGGGCTTATGGCATCATCCTGAAAAACAGCACTCTGAAAGGTGATATTGTTCGTCAATCTGGTTTTCTAAAACTGCATCAATCTCTTGTTTATGCACCTCATGACATATAGATGAATCTTTGTGCATTATAAAAGAAGGATGATGAGCCTGAGACGGTCCCTTCTATTTTCATAATTAAAATTACAATCCCAAAGATACAAGCGAATATTGATATTTATACGCCTCTGAGTCAAAAGTGGACAAACAGGCGTTTGTCCGCTTTTGGGAATAGGGACCAATGTACTTTATATATTGATTTCGGCACCTGCACCACTTCTTCTTCCAAGAGCTTCACCGAGGATGACGTGCTTGGTCACTGCTCCGTTCAAGGAAAACTGTCAATGAAGAAAGTTTCTAATTGTGAATTGGCGTCTTGTGGTTTGATTCAAGGAAAGCTAATCATCTGTGATTCTCCTTTTTTGCTTAAAAATTATCCTCATGAACTTTAGAATTTTGATAATAATCTTGAGTTAGTTGGGATTTTAAAAAATGAATCATTTTTAAACGTTTGTGATGTTTGTAACGACCCTGCACTCCTTTTAAAGATGGAGACCTCGTTGTGCATACTTATATTTTTTACTGCGGATTAAATAAAAATAGTGAGAAATTTTGGAAAATTAATTATATAGAAGTGTGTGATGATTTTAACGACTCTACACTCCATTTAACGATGGAGACCTTTTTGTTCAAGATCACACTCTAAGTTTTTCAATCGGCGAAATTTAAATAAAAGAAGATTGCGCTTTCGCCTAAAGACCTAGCACCGTATTTGAATATGAGGACCTTATTGTGGATAAAAAATACAAAAATATAATTATTTTTATGATGTAAAATAATCTCAAACAGATCCTACTGGCAAGATCTATCGCTAAATTACGCTTTACATTTCTTCAAGTGTCTATATTTCTGCTGAGTTGATGCAGCCGTCTTTTGGTTTTATGATCGCCGTTGGTTTTGCTTTACGGTTCCCATCCGCCGATGTGCTTGTTGCATCATTCATACTATAATTAATGGTCCAGACTTTTCACTCTTAGGAAAACTTTCTACGATGCTCGCTATTTATTGCATACAGATTACTGGGCTTGAGAGAAACATGGAAGCTGATGCTTGTTCTGGTCCTTAAGCATCGCTTTTTTCTATTACATGCCTACCTGCGATTGACCTTTTTGTTTCTTCTTCCGGCTTATTGTGCCTGAGGTAGAGCAGGCGCTCCGCTTATGATGATGATTATTATTGTATTGTAAGACTGGTCCATTCATGTCTCGTAGCACTGCGTTTAAAACCTATTTAACTTTTTTCTATTTAAAGAACCCGGTAAAACAGAGGTCTATGTACCGGTCATCCTCCTTGCTAAAGTACGCAACTAATGCGGTCGGTTGACGCTTTTCTTATATACCCTCTGCCATCCCTTTTGCAGAGGTTCTCGAGAAGGTTTGACAAAAAATGATACGTAAACTGCAAGGGCTAGGGCTGTTTTCCTGCCCACAAAGCTTGCTTTGACAATGTATTTTTAAAACATATTATCGCGGTTAAATATCAAATTTACAAAACTTTGATTTTTTCCTATATTAAATCAATACGAAACTTCATGGGTTTTGCGCGACCATTAAATAATTCACGAATTGCTTTAAAGTTAGAGGAGACGTTTGTTGGCATTTACACCAAACTAGCGGGGTGGTGAGAGCAGCAAAATTCTTCAAGGAATTCGCCAACTATAAATAAGAACCATCATAGTTGTACCGGGTATATCAATCTATATGACAGGAATTGCTGATTTACTCATTTAAATTTCTTCTTGTTCTTTGGAAACTTTAAAAAAGAATACAGTACATAGGTAGAATTTCAAATGAACGTGCGTCTCCGAAATGGCCAATCCTGGCAATGGAAATGAAAATGGACTGACAACACTCGAGTACAATTATGATATCTAAATTTCTGGTATGGGTATAAAACCGAATTATTACGGCAAAGTTTCGAACTGTTTTTAGTAGTGCCTTACAATATTGCCACATAATTATGATATACAAACGTTATAATAAAATGTAATTATCTGTTTCTTGTTGCAGAATTAAGTACACAGTTTGACTGTTTACCTAACGGTGCTCCTATTCCTGTTGATCCTCGCTGGCGAAATTCTTCTTCGCACGAAAAACATTCAACTGAGAGGTTTTTTCCTCCTGCCAGCTCCCACTCTTCGCACATGCGTCCTCCTTGTGCAGAGCCTCATCTTCGTTTCAGGCCCACGTCTCCTCCTGTCGGGCTTCACATTTCTTCTAGGACTGTTGCTCCTCCTATATTGCTTCCTTCTTCTGATGGACGCGGATGTGGACTTGAAAATCTTAGAGTCATTCGGCTTGCCTCCCGCGTAAATCCGCGCCGGATATTCGAACTTCGAAGATATAGTTTTCCTACGAATAAACTACTTAAAGTAAGAACAGGGAAGCATAAGTATAAGCCTATGACAAACCGAGAAAAAATTGTATTATCCACATTGGATGGTGATGTTTCTGCAATATTGGAGAGTTATAATGTTCTTTCTGGAATATATTCACACATTGATCACTATACAGGACGGGCAAAAATAAACATAGCAAGTTGGAGGGTTTCCGCATTAGCCGCAAATGAAGTCACTAATATTCCCGTAGGTCCTGGACGCCCGATAAACAGGTTCTATCAAGTGCAGCTCCATTAATTACAAAAAATGCAAGGCTAAATTATGGTGTTTGCAATCAGTAGAATTATCAGAATTTTTAAAATTAAAATTTTTATCATGTGAAAACGGTACTTTTTTTGGCACTAAAAGTTTTAACCTCTTTTTCTACCTCACATTTGGCGCTTAGATATGTATTCCTCGCATTTTACTTAGTTTTATGATCATATAATTAATTTTCTGCTCGCTTGCACTAAAGCTTAGAAAAATGGCTCCTTCACGTCCCATATTTTGTATATAGCCAAAATTTGCCTAGGTCACGTCATGAGTTGATAGTGTATAACAAAATTCGACCTTTTCTCGATTTCTTGAAGCGAACATCTCGTGGTATAAAAATTCTATGTATCTAAATAATACATACAAATATCCATTAATCGGTGCTGATCACTCATACTGTGTAGAATAATTTTTATTCTATTTCTCGATATTTAAAGGACGATTATACGAGTCTACTTAAGGCGCCATTTGCATATGTGGTTTGCACGGTATAGCTTAACAATATATGTAAATATTCCAATAAATCATTTTTTTAATTAAAAAAATATTATCAATTATTATCAGCGAGGCATTCTTTTATCACTTTCCGAAGTTTTCCTAATTCAAGTCCAACTAAGGCTTGTGAATAAACAATTATAAAAATAAAGAACACAAGTCGCATTTTTAATCTGATTTGAAATTCCCGCCAAGAGTAATTTAACTTTACCGACAGTGCACATATTTCGTAGTACTATCGAGAACGGCTGAGCGAGCAGCGCCAAACAGATGTGAGTCGCCTTGGTGCTCCATTCATGTAGTTTGCTTAACCACTTTACTCTTTTTTAGCAGTTACTCGATTTTGCTTCGAAAAAGTAGACAGCATGCGCATATCCTAAAACCATGAAATCCCTTTCGGTGTGGGGAAATCATCAGAGTGCAGTTTTATAACCTCAAAACCGAATTATCATCGACCGCTGGGAAGTTTTGAGTAGCAACAATTGAAACCTGTACAACTTCCGACTACTCTCAATCGTTATCAATCATGTCCAATAAATTATTTCTAGGAGGGTATCCTAAATGTTTTGGAATTTTTATAACATTTCTTACGGCGTAGAATTGGGCTCAGAGGACCCGGCCGGGCAAGACCGATTTCTCACTGAAACGCCATCTGCATGCGCTCGCCGAACTAATGATGCTTGTTGTTTTTTGATAGTCCAGTGAAATTGATATATTATTTATTTATAATATTTTATCAATTATTAAAAATTCCTAAAGCAAGTACGCTGCATGTCCAGAGCCACCGATCACAAGCCATTATCCCTCGAAACTTGCCCGAGGAAAATAAAAGGAACTATTTACGATCTACGGCTCATTAAAACCTAACCTTAAATAAATTAATAATCAATTAAATTGTCTTCCGTCACAAAGTATAAATAAAATAATTATAGATGGAAATATAAGTGGATTGGAAATTAATAGTGTTCAACCCATTCAATTATGAATTTGGACAAGCCAGAAAATTTGGATCCCCTTGAAAATCAATTTCTGACTGACAGAACGCAGTTTCAGATAAAATTAGTATATTTACAATTAAATGAATCGAATATTATTGTATGATGAAATTTATCAAGTACTTTTGTTTTCAAATATTATTTATGTAGAAACTGACGGTACAGTCGAATGTGCAATTGAAACTTTAATATTGTATTGATGATAAATTCAATTTAAAAATATATTAAGGACACATTTTCATAACATGAATTTCGGAATCAAGTAGTAGAATAAAAAGAGAGCTACTTACTTAACTGCGCATGCGCCGCACTCGGCTTCTAATTGGTTGCTATTTTCGAGCAGTTTAAAATGCGAACAATATATTTTTTTTGTTATGAATAAGTCAACCGTTAAAAATTTCCATTAGATCGAAATGAATGAATCCAAATAAAAATAAATTATTTTTTGTAAAAAATATGCTAAATAAGCAGAAATATTTTCCCCAAAAATTTTTGTTCCTTGCAAAAGTATTATTGTCTATATTTCTTCTTAGAAAATTAAAAAGACAAAAAAAGTATGTCTTAACTTTTTTTTAAAGAAAATGATCTACAACCAACTTTTCGCATTTTTTCAAAAAGTAAAGCAATTGAGAGAAAATTCAAGTCGTTGACAGAAAAATGTTAATAAACGATAAATTATATTAAAATTTTCAAGTTGCAGGCAGTCTTTTCGCTAAAAAATTAAGTTATTATTTATTAGGACCGTATATTTCTTTTAAATTTGCTAAGGAGTTTTTTAGACAAGAAAATTTGTTGCTAGAAAGGAGAGGACCATTCAATAGTTACGACTTTACTTAAGTTAAATTGTCATTCGTGAAATTCATAAATAGATTATTATGAAAATATTCGGGTAACGATCTGGCACCGATCGGGAGTACCGACCTTGCCCCGGTATGGGCATGTGTTTTATCCGCGACCTGGCCCCGAACAGGATTCCCGATCTGAGCTGGCCTGGCCCCGCCCGTAGCTATATTGAAATTTTTTCACTGCACGTAAAAATTCATTTTAAAAAAGTACAGAGCAGACAGTAAGTAATCAGATTTTTTTTAATACACTTGACTAAATTATGAATAGGAATAATTAATTAATTTTTAGAAGAAAATTATTCGGTCTGCGCATCTATGTAATATGCCTCTTTACGGAATGCAAAAAAGTGTCACAAAACTACATAATCACACCTATTCTGAAGAAACCAATGTCCTTTAAAATTTCCAGTTTTAAAACCGATTGTAGAAGGTTTTTTCAAATTAAAGAATGCGAAAGATTATTTTTACTACCTTGATAGCTGAAATTTTTATTGTGCATGGCAATCTACTCTCATGCGATGCATACGCAGTAAAATTTGTATTTGGTCTATATATAAATGTCAGCGAACAGAAATCAGTGTCTAAATTTTTTTCGGTTAAATCTAGAATATTATTTGGTCTGATAAAATTTAGCTTGAACAACACGATAATTTTTTTTTATTGAAACTAGCTAATGAAATGTAAATAGCACAGAAAGACAAGCTTTACGCCTATATTTTTCAATATATGTTATACAATCCGCAATAAAGTAATTAAATAATCACTAGTTAGACTCTTATCAAAATTCTTTAATAGCATTTCAATCAATTACTCCTCTTGTGGAAAAAATAATGATCGTTTATAGTCTGCTCTTCTCATTGGTGATCGTCCTTAATTCTGTTGGTAAATATATTATATATAATATTTTAAAATTGACAGAACAAAAACTTTCTGTAATGGAGTCGTTAAAATTTAAAAGCATTCCGCTTTGTTATTTAATTGACTATTGCTTAATTTCTTTATCATTTTTAAGATAGCAGGCTTTTTATGAAGATGTTTTCATTTATACAATTGCGAAGAACACAAAGAAAGGAAACCCTCTAGCCAGAAATTTTTTCTTACAGAACATTTTTTTAAAATTAAGTACTCAGAGATGTTTCTGCATTTGCTGTTTGTCGCGAATAAGGGCCTAATAAAACAAATTAAATATAAGATTCCATTTAGTGGACTAGAAATATTTAAATTATTTAAATTTTTTTGTAGATTTTTGTAGATTTGATATTTTTGACAACTAATTCAATATCACTGAATCAGTAAACAATCATTTGAATTTTCTGATTCTGACTTCATATTCTATTTCAATGACCTAGATAAATTGCGACCAGAAACCTTCAAGCAATTCCGATCAATTTGTTGTACTTGCAGTTCACCATACCTTCGAATTTAAGTAAAAAAAAAAGATTCGTCTTTCGGGACACAAAAAGCCCCTACTAGACGAACTTCAATACAATGACAGAGCGTTATAACAATTTTCATGATTTCTCCTTTGTACGGAAACAATCTCGAGAGAGGGGGGTAACAGATACTGTGGAGCTAATATTGTCCCCAGGGGTTAGACCTCTCTCGGTTCGAGGGTGGAGCTACGGTAGATAAATTCTTCGAGATACCGCATTATTCGACTACCGAACGCGCAATGTGCCATTTACCGACAAAAAATTGATTCTACGCATGCCGGAGCGAAGTGGTCTAACACATAAAGCGTGTGCTGTTCGATGCTGGTATGCCAGCAGTTTGAAGAAGCGTGACACGATGCATTATACTAGCTAGACCCAAACTTCCGAACTGCTGGCATATCGGAATCGAACAGCACTGGTTCACTGTGTTGGATTGCTCTGCTCCCGCATGCGTATAATCATTGTCCACCATACCTCAAAATACAAGTTTTAAAAAATTAGATTCGGATTTGGGGACACAAAAAGACCATACAAGGCGAACTGCAATACAATGCCAGATTAGTTGCACCCATTTTGATGTTCTAAATAAAAACTTTTCATTTAAATTCGGATAAGGAGATGAAAAACGTCAGCATCTAACTGTGGATTTGATGTATTTTTTTTTAAATAAATTTGTTACATTTCTTGTATGAGCGATTGTTTTTTCAATTTCAGGTAAAAATTAATTACGATTCATCAAAGTATCGCTTTTGTACTTTAAATTTTGCATGTCAGTCGAATCTGCATTAGCGATTTTGAATTTAATGTTTCCAATAATTAAGGCCTTGCCACGGATATGGGTCAGAGGGTTTACGTAAAAAGTGCAGTATTCATTCAGGCGTGAAAAAACAGAGAGAGAGAGACAAATAGGAGAGAGACAAAAAAGTTCCGCGACTCTGGATCGGTAGGCTTTGCGAAGCGAATACTTATTAAGATACGCGTGCTTGGTTTTTAAATGCGGCGTACAGATTTGTTTAGTTAATATCTGAAATTTAAGAAACAATTGTAAGGGTTATGGCGTGTAGAATAATAGCTGACGATAAAAAATATTTCAATTGAGTTATCAGATGTATCGAATTTCTTGATTACATTCTTCCACCTAGAATCCCCGCTAATGAAAAGTAAATATCTTAGAATGACAAGTATCATATAATTCGCAATAAACATCAAGATTATTATCAGAAACAACACATTACTCTTAAAAGTGTATAGAATAGCCCACATTACAAGTTTATCCTATTTTTGAGAGTTAATTGGAGTTTTATCGCTAAAACTTAATTGATGGATTACCAATACTTAATTAGACAATTTGACCATGAAATTACATTCATAAAGAGCGCTCAAGCCTGGAGAAGATTTGTACGCAAAAATACACTCAAACCCATAATTACAGTCAAACCTGGATTTAGTGATCCTACATTTAATGTTTCCGGGAATTGAAGTCGTGCTGTGGAAATAAGTGAGAGGCACTGTAGAAGGATGTGCGGTGCTCAGTCAAGCATGACAAAACAGAGAGAGAAAGAAGAAAGAGAAAAACAGGAGAGAGACCAAATATTTCCGAGAATCTGGATTTAATGTCACGCTCAGTCCCCAAATTGCCATTAAATTCAGGTTTGACTGCATTTCCGAAAATACAACGAGTTGATTATTGCCTTGTAAATCCATTTGCCGGCCGTTCAATGCTGGAAGTAAAGTAATCTTTTTGTTTACAAGTCCATCGCTTTTGGTAAAAATTCAACATTTTGACTCAGAACTCTTAAGTTTTTTTTAACTTTCCGTTTCTGAACACTAGAATTTTCTTATCTCCTTTTTTTAGACCTAGAGGCTAAAAAATACCAACCAAAAAATAAAATTCAACCCTCTATTTCCTTTTACAGATTTAAGTACACAGTTTGATTGTTTGCCTAATGGAGACCCAATTCCTGCTGATCCTCGTTGGCATACTTCTCCTAAAAGACTTTCTCCTCAGAAGATTCTTCCTCCTGATGCACCTTGTTCTTCAGTGAGGTCTTCTCACTATGCAGGACTTCCTCTTCGTGAGAGGACCAGATCTCCTCCTGCTAAGCCTCATTCTCTTTCCAGGACTTTTTCCCCTCCTTTATTGCTTCCCTCTTCAGATGGATTGGGATGTGGACTTGAAAATCTCCAATTCACTCGGCTTGCTCCCCTTGGAAATCCGCGCCAGATATTCGAACTTCGAAGATACAATTTTCCTACCGATGCGCCACTTAAAATAAGAATAGCAAGGAACAGGTTTGAGCGTATTCCAAACAAAGAACAAATTGTATTATCAACCTCTAGTGGGGATGTTTTCGCAATACTGGAGAAATATAATATTCTTGCTGGAATATATACATATAGTAAAAAGCATAGAGTGCGCGCAAAAATAAACATGGAATGTGGCACGGTTTCTATATTAAACCCAAAAGAAGTCGCCGATACTCCTGTAGGATCTCACCGACCAATCCAAATGTTTTATCGAGTGCAGCACCATTACTAAAAAAATTTAATAATAAAATATAATATCGAAGTCTTGATTTATTTTAGCAAAATTCTCATGGCATAGAAACTTTATGTATCTAAATATTTGATAAAATTGTATAACCTTGTTTATTAAAGTTTATTAGCACTCGCATAATGATTTGAGACTAAATCAATCCTTACCTCGACCGAAAATATTTATGAATTTAAAATCGTATTTAATTATATTTTACACAAGAATATTAATACTAGAAAGTTCTAACCAGAGTACATAAATGCTCTCCCTAAAGTTCAGAAACCTACACGAAGTTGGGAGACTAGTTATTTCTACTGTTGATTCTCCCACTTGCAATTTATGAAAGTATATTTTTAATATTCTAAAACCAGATCTACCAGCACTTGTTTCTTGATCAAAAATAGTTGGGAACATAAAGATTATCAAAAAAATATTAATGTCCCAAAAACTCCTACAATAGTTTCTTTAGATGTTGTGTCCATGTTTGACATCATCACACTAGATCCTTGCCTAACAAAAATAAAAAATAAATTAACTTCTAGTAGCTACCAGAACGATCATTGATAGAACTGTTTTTTCCTTAAACAATAAACTTTATAAACGAATGTCGGGTTGTATTATGGATTCACCTCTGTCTCCAGTTGCTTCTGATTTGGTTTTAGCATACATTGCAAGAAGGGTTCTAAAATTTTTAGATTTAAGACCTATTTTATACAAGCGTTATGTCGATGACATTTTAGCTATTGTTCCTACCGAAAATATTAAAGTATTCTTATATGCATTCCATTGTATTAAAGATTTTATAAAATTTACCATGAATGCGAGATTATAAATGCTATGAAAAATTTATTTTGTTAAAAAATTTGTTTCATAAGAGGTTTAGCAGGTAGATACGTTCAAATAAGTGGGATAAAGTTCGGTAAAGAAAATTTAAATTAATCTAAAAAACTTGAGTACATAATGACTATCCGCTTGAATTAGTTTACGGCATTGTTACATAACACATTCATGAGATTTACAATAACAGTTATAAAACTAATAAAAAAACAAATAGAATGATACTCAAACCAGATTTAATATAAAGGTTACCTTTCGTTATATTCGGGGTCTAGTTCAACGGTTAAGGAATTCTTTTAAAAAATTCAGTATAAACGTTTATTTTAAAAACACAAATGCTTCAGATAATTATTTTTTAAAGAAGAATGGCAGTGATTCCTTTGGAACGTTACCTTGTCTTATTTATCTAATTATATGTAAATTTTATTATAAAGCTTATATAGGTGAAACTGGCAAGAGATTAAAAACCAGAATTGCTGAACACAAAAGAGATTGTGAAGTTGGGAATTTCAACACAGGTTTGTCACAGAATTCTTGGAATTTTAATAATTACTTTGATCCTATTTTCAAAAATATTAAAATATTAGCTACAGGAAAAAACTCTTATTAACGAAGTATTATTTAGTGTATTTCTATTAACAAATTTCGAAAGATTTTAGTTAACTTCCGCAGTGAAATTCTAAATATTAATAAAATTTACCAAAGTATTATAGAATAATGTCATCTATTTAGTTACAAAATTTATAAATTTTTTTTTAAACATATTTTCGCACAGCCTGATCAGTAGTTTTAATGAAGACCCGTCCATTGTTTGTCAATGGTCATTATGTAAACTGTCATTTTCATTTCTTTAAACTGACTTAAACTTTTGAGAAGAATCCAAAATCGAAAAATAGGGCCCATGATAATGAATATTTTTGAAGCTAGTTAGAGCGCGCATGAGTAAAAAAAGTATTTTGGAATATATCCTTAAGTGCAACACGAAATAATTCCGTACTGAGACAAGGAAAATCCAATGAGGTTCATTAAAATAAAATGGTACAATTTACTTACATTTATAGAATACACTAAAAAGCAAGAATGCATTGTAATAAATCATAATAAATTTATTTTGCTCTATTTTTAATGAAATTCATATCAAAACTTTAACACTTTGCTTAAAAAATTTATTTAAGACATTATTTAAAAAAATAAATTAATATTAAAAGCTCCCATAGAGCGAGTTGTGATTGGTAGGTTAAAAACGCTCTCGTAGGCGCCGATTATTCATTCAGTAGGTAAATTTTTAAATTTCATGAACTAAATAGCAGACCTTGGAGTAAGAGAAATAGATAGAGAATTTACGTCAGCCGTGACGTCAGCAAAGTGGCAGGGCGAGTAGAAACGAGGAACGCGAGCAGAGGGCCAATAAAGCTCGACGTGCGCATCTCCCTCCACGGATTTTGTACCCTTTCCACGCCTCTCCTCTGCAAGGCTTACGCGGCATCCACTATATAAATGTAAATGTTATGGCGCACAGGCCAGAACGTTACTTGTTTGGAAGGTGGATACCAGCACCCTTACAAAAACCCTACAGCTGGTTGCCGGTCCTAGGCTCGGACCGTAAGCCATTGGAGTCCCTGTAGATAACAAAACGCAACAATCTATTTCTCGTCCTGTAACCTACGGCTAGTTGCCAGCCCTAGGTTTCTTGAAGTTGCATCGCCATCACTTTCCAGAGGTGACTCCTTTGTACATCAACCTTCCTCCACACATATTGTTATACTTCATGGAACATATAATCTGATAAAACAATATCTCTGAAAAAATTAATTCTCTCGTTGATTGTTTACATTATCTTCAACCCCTCTCGTCCGCTAACAGTCCACCTGGCATTTGAGCATGACCGTTGCCGCTTGTTTCTGACTATTCCGAAGAACAGTTATTTGAAAAATCCATTTCTAAAGTGTAATGGAAAAACAAATTCCAAATGTTTATAAATATTTTTCAAGGTATGTAAAAAATTGTATACCGCTAATCATAAAAAAGTTAAACTAGTAGAAAATACTTGAGCCAATATTGAGGACAAAAGCAATTTTATTTCTTATAGAAATAGAACTAAACTTAGAACAACTATGATTAATAGATTACAAAAATATTTAAATTTTTCTTATGAAAATAACTTTGCAGTCGAAATTAAGGAATTCGGTAAAAAACGAAAAAGTTTTTAACAGATAATAAAGTTATTATAATAGCCACCGCTAACAAAGGTGAATCTACTGTGATCTTAAACAAAACATAGTTTATAGATAAATCTCATTGTTCAAAAACTAAAATTCTTAGTTGTGAGAATAACAGTACAGAGAGAAATTTCAAAGATATGTTCTATATTGTAAAACATACCAAGTCTTTAAACAAAGGATCCGATGTAGGATATTTTAGTCAAATTTATTACAGCCTTATTTTATTTACCAAACTGTAAGTTTCCTCTCGTGTTGTTCAGAAGAACCACAAACTCTTGAACGAGATGTTTATTATAATGTAATCTCTACTTCGTAAAGATCCTGGAGAGGATTATAATACCGACACGTTTTAAATTATGCCAGTTATTTTTTGTTCTCTAATCTATATTCTAAATTCGAATATATGTTATCCAGTTCTTTAATGAAAAACTATATCATAGTAACTATATCATGGATAAGCTATTTTTTGGGTTATGTAATTAATCTTCCAATATTTTATCTAACTTAAAAAAACTTAGGCATTTTTGAAAACCTTTCATCGTCTTATTTATTTTAGAGTAATGGATTGTTAAACATCCTGACGAGGCTCCATGTCATGGAGCGAAAGATTGAGTGCCTTAAATACCTCTTTTTAACAAATTAAATCAATGAACACCTATTGTGATAAATTGCAGCTTTTGGAGATTGCTAAAATCCCGCTTTAAAATAAATTGAAGATCGTGCTATAATTACTTACAGGGACTCCAGATAAAAATCATATATTATTTATCAATAAAGTGGCAGGTGGGCTAAGGTTTAAAAATAGGGGTAACAGCTTTAATTACATGACAGCGAACCTTGACTTGTCATATTTTGTGGAAAAATTTTTAGAAACGGGGGGAAAAAGCCAAGACTATTTAAATAATAGTAGCTTGCAGAGTTGATTATAGAGGAGAACCTTATCTGAAATAATAATTGCTAATAGCTAATTATCTAATAATTTTGAAACTTTGTTTCGTATGTTCTTGTATTAATTGATTCTTGTACTCATCTCAAGCTTCAGCTGAGCTTTCTATCACAATCTGGAGCCGAAATAAGGTCCGCGTCTATAACCAACTTTGTAACCTACAGTTATTTAAATTTAAAAATTTTTTATGACACCTATATTCATTGAATATCTCAAGGAATTCGCCTGATGTTTTTCGCCTGTTTTCTGATAATTTTTAACAAAATATAGCAAGTCAAAGTTCACTGTCATGAGATTGACGCGGTTGACTGTGTTTTTATACCTTTGCCCAACTGTAACTTTATTGATAATTAATGTATGACGGTATCATAAATACAGAATTTGTTCGAAAATTTAAGATCATTTCTTAAAATTATTTGATTGTATGTAAGCGTTCAAAAACAAGGGAGCGAGAGATAGCGAATTTGCATCGTAGTCTACAATTAAGCAATTGCTTAGAAATCTTTAGGCCTCTAGGAAATTTCCGTTATCTTTTCTTTCATATCTCTTGCTCCTCAACATTGCCATTTTTTTAATTCACTCTATGATACTCTCTGATTCCTTTATCTCGCCCCCTCCAATCACTTTATCTATAAAATCATCACATGCATCCTCGCATAAAATCTTCACCGCACTGTCTTAACAGATTCCAATATCTTCAATCCCTTTCCTAACTCCTTTCCATACATGCTACCATATTTCATCTACCTATTCTCAAATTCTGCAATTTCTGTTCTCTTCCATTTCCTACTGCATTCCTTTTTTTAAAATTAAAGATCAAATTCTGCTAATCCAATGTATTTTAACTTGCTTGTTAATCTCTTTATTTTCTCTTCAATTCTCTTTCTTCTCCACTCTTTTATAAATCTCATTATGGTTCTCTTTTCTCTATTCAAATTCAACTTTTGCCATGCTTTCTGTCTCTAAAAATATCCGATACTCACTTAAATTACCTCTCTGTTATTACCTCTTTAATCATAACATTTTCTGCATAGACGTTCTTCAACGCAACAAACGCCACGTTATTAAGCTTTTTTGCTAGCAAATAATGTAAAAGAATTTTAATTTCTTCAGCTTCGTTTATTCCTTTTCGTAGAATTCGAAATTTAAGCGTAATCAATCGAAATCAGTATTTGAGGATCTAATACGTGAAATTAATTCATGAAATGTTTCATTCAGTTTTTATGGGAGATTAGTTACTTGATGTGATTCTTTAGGTCAGACACAAAGGCTTCAAAAAATGTCGTTATGATGCCTATGATGAAAACAAAATCCTTTAAAATTATTTTGTGTTAATTCGTGTTGTGCTTCAGTAAAATAGATAATAGTTTCTTTTGCGGTCTATGTGCATCTCAGACTATCGACAACGCGATAGTGAAGATCGTTGACGCGGAGCAGAACATGGATGATTTATCGAATATGATCGCAGTAGTAGAAGGTACTCTAGATAAATTAAGTATCTGACGCTAACCTCTTCAGAAAACTTAAAATAATTCACATTGTTGGGCTCAGAGTCTCTGAAATGAAGCAAGGAAATGTAAGGAAAAACAACCTGATTCGCTTTAGCTTACCCTCTAAAGATGCATCTGAAACCAATATCATTGCTAAGAATAGCTTAAAGACCTTAATTTTTAAAATCTTAAGTGGCTTTGTTTCTGATAATCAGCTCAACAACCTACAAGCTGATCTGCGACACCGACACCTCACCATATGCTCTAATTCGCGAATTATCGAATGTCAATTGACTTTATTGTTGCGGATGAAAGACTAAGAGAACTAGTCAAAGATACAAGGGTCATGAGGGGTTCTGAATGTAATACCGATCAT
>JAAAKG020154487.1:0-30638 GCA_010014905.2 Druon quercuslanigerum | reverse complement strand
AACAATGTGAATGGAATTGTGAACAAACTTCATTAAAAATATGTAAATGTTGTAGTTTTGTAGTTCAATAAAATACTAAAATTTTGCATATATTCTATTTTTCTCAACTGCTTTTATTCACCAGATATGGTCAAAAATGTGTTTGGCCCAAAACTTTTGCGCACCACTGTATGTTCCTCCTGTACTGCAGCCCGGTGTTGTCTTCTGTAGATTTACGTGTCTTCCGTTTTTACTCAATACCGTATGCGTTATATCAATGAATTGTAGCTTTAATTTATTCTCTTTGTTTAAATTTTTTACATATACCTCTGGTTCTGTTTTTGTATTTTCGAAATCGATCATCGATGGTAGTTTATCTCTGAATCTTTGTCAGAAGAAAAGTTCCCAAGCTGATTTCCCTATGGTAGAAAGAGATGTGCTATTGTACATCATCAGATATTTTAGTAGATCTTGCTGTAAGTTAGACTTTTGAATCAGGCTGACCTTAAATCCGTTTAAGGTTTCTCGATTTTGCCTTTCCACTTCCCCATTTTTCTGCGACTAGTATGGGATTGAATGGCAAAAGATTATGCCATATTAATGGGGAATGATGGTAGTATGCTTCTTTTTATTGGATTTGATGGATTAGGAGCTGAGACTGGGGTGCAAATCTTTCACACTTTTATGCAATTTTCAGCATATGTGTCGATTTTTTGCTACGAAACTTTTGTCCTCAATCTAGACTTTATTCTTCTTCGAACTGTTTGTAGTTGCTAATAGCTTGATACCATGTATTGCTCTACAATTCTTCTTTACCAGCTTCAATTCTTCATCCGCTTCACAACCATTTTCAATTTCTGAAGAAGAAATTTTTTTTATGAACAGGATAAGGATCCAAGTTTATAAAAAATCGAGAAAGAAGGTCGGCAATGTTGCTTTTTCTTGAGCGATATAACACCTTATAGTTATAGGACTAAAGTCGAAGTACCCATCCTTCTATTCTCACTCATGGATTATAATTTGGTCCAAAAGTCACATTAAGGGGTTTATGATCACTGACTAGTTGAAATAAATCCTTGCCATACAAGTGCATGTCAAAATGTTTGAGTGTCTAAACTAAAGCGAGATACTCCTTTTGAGTCTGGCAGTAGCGTTTTTCGCATTGGATAAGAATGTGTCTCTGTAGGTGACGCTACACTGAGTTAGCATTTGGAACTACTTGTGTTCTATCCTTGGTATCGTAATATCCTAATGTCTTTATGTTAATTACCACATGTTTTAGTATGTTAAAAGCTTGCAACTGTTCATCTTTCCAATATTTCGTGATGTGAGCTATTTTTCCCAATTTAAGGAGTAGCAGTTTTCTCATTGCTTCAGTCAATGTTGCTAGGTTTGAACTCCATTTTCTAAAGATGTTCGCGAGGCCCAAAAAACTTTTTAGCTTTTCTATTAATGTGGGTTCTCTAAATGACATTATTGTATTTAAGTATTTGTCAAGGGATTTGATGCCGTCTCCTGAAAATTTGTATTCATTAAGGAGGACATCGTTTTGTTTCAGGATGTTTAAGACTATACTCTTCCTGGCGTCGTTTTCTGTCTTATTCCTTTCAAATACTACTATGTCATCTATGAAGTTGAATTTTAGGAGACAGGGGTATAATCATAAAAAATATTATATTTTCTTTCATATTATTTTTTTAATTTATTATTAGCGTGAAGGAAAGTCGTCTACATGTACTATTTGAAAATTCTTAGAGATTGGACGGTGCGTGCCCAAGGGAGCTTCCCTGGTTTCTTCCAATGTCATATCTTCAATCACACCACTGTCCATGTTTAGTTTTACCCGCTTTTCAACCTCAATCCCAAATTCATTTCTTAATGTATATATTCCACGAAGTATTCTAGGATACTCAAATATCGCAAATATGTCACCATTGGAAGTTGATAATACACTTAGTTCTTGGTTTGGCGTGGGCCCGCGGTGTGGAGACGTTCCTCTCAAATAAATTGGTTTATCACGAGGAAAAGTGTATCTTCGAATTTCGAATCGCCTACTGGAATTTACCTTGGGAATTAGTCGGACAGATTTAATTTGTTCAAGTGTATATCCAAGTACGCGTAAAGAAGAATGATTGGGAGGAGGAGATTGGGATCTGTGACGATGAACATGCTCGGCAGTAGAAAACGGCCTACCCAAAGAGCTCGGAGAGTGAGGTCTGGCAGGAGGAAGAGAGCTTTCAGTAGAATCAAGTCTGTTAGGAGAATCAGAAGTGCTGCAGCATGGAGCACCAGGAATAAGGGTGCTTTTACCTAAAGAGCCAGACCGTGAACTCAACCCTACAACAAAAACATTAGTATTAGATTTTTATTAAAGTAGACAATCGTATGTTTATGTATACTGAACCACTTGTGCAGCGCCTAAAATTTTGTTGGTGGGCATTAGGAGTATTTGTAGTCCCAACAGTTCCCAGAAGTAAAAAATTTAATTTTGTGATCTTTTAGCGCTAATTTTTTCAAAATATTTTTAAATAAGAAGTGTTTCTATCATACGAAATATTTCTTTTTACTGATTATTCAATGTTTCAAAAAAAATTCGAAAAATTTAGCTATTCATTAGCCCTTTTGAAACGTAAAACGATCCTACTAAAAGAAGCAACTATCTCTCATGAATATCCTTATCACTAGTGCCGTGCAGTGCCACAGTAGGAAAATTATAGATTTTTTTGGTTTCTTTCACTTGTTCCCAAATTTTTTCAACTGCCTGAATGGGATGAAGTTACGTTACCTCAACCTTGCAACAATAAAAAATTATAATAAATTATTTGTGAAGAAACTTTCACTTGAACTTCGGCTGAAATTTCTATAAATAAGAATTAAAATTACTCTGTAAAATCTTCTGTTTAATTGATTGAAAAGCATATTTATTAAATAATCATCTAAAATTATGTAAACAAAATATTTTTTTTATTTCTATAGATCTCTCTGGGGCTTAATGACTTTCACGGAAATTTTTTTTTAGATTTTAAAAACTGTAGTGAATTTGAAAATATTTACAAATTTACAGTTTTCTCTTGAAATTAAAGTGTTTCGTTTCTTTCTTGTTTATATAACCGCAAAGACATGAAAGGACATTTATTAACAGAAAATCATTAAAGCCCTTTTCTCATTCCCCTATAATATTTGTTCATAATAATCCAAATTTAGAGAACTCCATTATTAATAGGTGCTCAAGTATGGGTGCTCAATCCATTTAAAAAAAAAGTAATTGTTAAAAACATTGGGAGCAATGTTACGTGCGTATACATTATTTCCTGGTACAATAGATTATTACCAGTTTGAAATTGCTAAAATAAAAATATTTTATTGTCAAACACTTCTGTTTTGAATTCTCATATGTACTATAGATACCTTTATAATTTGTATCTTCGTTACTCATCCCGAAATTGGCCAAAAAATCTCTTGTTTTTTTAGGTGATGTCCCTGATGATATTTCTGCGAAAAGGGAAAACATATTTATGACATTGTAATTTTTAATCTGTATTACAAACATTCAAGAGTTCATTCTAGTATTTAATTTTATTTCGTACATGTCAGTGAGAGCCTATTTATGATTCGAGGTAGTGAAAACAGCCAGGTAAATAGGAAACGTGAATATGTGCTTTTAAATGTAATTTATACTTTAATATCAACATAAATTATAAAATCAAAGTTTTCCAGGTAATTCTAAATAATACATATATTTTTTTCTATGTATTAAATTAAAACCTATAACACTGAAAAGTTTAGTTACAAATTAGAAAAATTTAATTTGTATTCATGAGGATCTTTAAAATATCTCTAAACAAGGGTTACAAATAAAATAATCATTAAACAATTAAATAATGATTTCACCTTTATTTTTCATTTAAAAAACGTTGCTTAGTTTTATTTTAAATTTGTCTGACGAGCACGGGTGCCGTGCGCCAACTGGCTACAACACTAATAGGCGCGCTACGCCACGAATATTTTATTTTTACTTTTACGTAGCTGGAAAATGATTCAGGTATTTTCAATATAAACCTTTTAATACGGTTCCATTGTAGGAAAACGATCGGTTAAGAATAAACTCAAAAATGATTTTGGCGGCTCGTTTTTCTTCCCTGTTATATTTCAAAATGGTTTCTCATGAGCCTATTTGCTTCGAATTTTTTGGGGAGCTTTTTGTGGTAATCTCTTTAAGTATAACAATTTTGCTATTTAGAGAGGCCCGCCGCACTTGGCACTGCTCGAAACCTTAAAACACGATTCATGTCCGCAAAAACTGTATCACATTTTCCGGAAGAGAAAGATTGCAAAGTGATTGCGAAGAGAAGAGCAAAGTGCACGTTACATGATTAAAAAATCATTTTTTTTAATACATGGAGAAAATCTGGACAGAGTTCGATGCTGGTATGCCAGGAGTTTGGAACAAGCGTCACAGGATGCATTCTACTAGCTAGACCCAAACTTCAAAATTTCTGGCATACCAGCATCGAACCGCAGGCGCTCTCTATGTCCACCAAGCATGGAAGGCAAGGGGACTCTTTAGAAACCATCTCGAAATGTAACAAGGTGGCAGAACCACCGGCCAGAATCGTTTCTTATTTTATTTATAGCTATCTTTTTCTCAAATTGAAATTTAGCGGTTACGGTCAATCATTTCACAGTCGTAAGGAAAATTAAAAATCGTTATTTCAAGAAAAGAAACTGTCGCCGAATTTACTGAGTAAATAATTTAATAATTTATTTAAATACACTAATGCTATCATTAATCATTGTTTTTTATCATAGATTTTAAATAGTATTCTGCATTTATTAAGGTCTAATAGATACATTCTAGAGTATTTGCTATAAAAAGAAAAATATAAAAAAATGATTTCACTTCATTACTTACTTACCAACAAAATTAAGGATAACGGTGAGGGTCAAGACCGAAATATGAAGGTGACACATTTTTTCAAATTCGTAAAAAATTGATGAATGCACAGTTGTAAAAACAGTGTAACTAATCAATGTTCTGATGCCACGTTTATATACATTGTTCTGACATATTTGGGTTTTCCCCTCCCTGAGAACAAATCGTGTCTATGAATAATTTTAGGACTTGGTGTCATGGAAAATTTTTACAGGGTATGTGTTATTAATTCCGTGGCATTTTATCTCTTGCAACTGTATAATAATTCTTTATCAAGAAGCTCAGTCATCTTAAACATTTGTAAATAGTAAGTATAAAATAAGTCTTTTGTAAACATTTTTCACGGAATTATTTTGCGTTACTGAAATTCATTAAAGATTATGAATTCGATAAGACCTATTTTTAAAATTATTATTAGTGTGAGGTACATTTCAAAAGCTAAAGAGATAGTTTTTGCAATTTTTTTTGGAAGCCCTTTCTGCTCCGAGATAGTTCATCAAACGAAGAAATGTGTAATCTATAAAACAATATCATTTAGTTTGCCTGTTTCGCAATAACTTACATTTATCGATAACCAGGAACAACAATGTGGACGCAGCAGGTTTCTGTTCCCTTTGGAGTACTTAATTTACGCGAGTCCCCTCACGTCCAATAAATCTCAAAGATCTTTATTTAATCTTATTTCTCAAAAACTTTTGGTCTTTAAAACTAAAATTTAAGAACTCAATAAGTTCAAGATATTATGCACCGTAATAACCATATTCTCAACTATAGACAAGTAATGAGGATCTTTCCTATTTCCTATAAATTTCTTTGTAACTTCTCTTAAAGTTTGCCAAACTGCTTTCTCCACCTTAGTCATTCTTTTTTGGAACTCAGTGTCCTTCAAAAGTTCTCTAATTTAAGGTCCATCCAAAAAAACCTTCTCTCAATTTCGCATTAGACTTTTCAAATATATATTGGCAAATGTAGGTTAATACGATGCAGGAAATCTTGACCTTATTGAGTATTCGAATTTTCGTTTTTTAGATCTAAAATTCATGAAAAATAAGATTAAATATCGGATTTAAACTTTCTCGAAAGTAAGAATTAAGGCACGAGCATAAATGTTGATTTTAGAATTCTGAGAATATAGTCTGTTTGAAGACTCACTTGAAAGACTTTTGGTTCTTACAGTTATGGGTCTATACGATTAGCATTAGTAATCTGATTCTCATATGGACGCTGAATGTTTGTTTTAGCAGCAGTTTTTTTAATAATGCCACCAATACTATCACAAGGCGCTTTGCCATGTGCAGTTGCATGAAAGTTCCATTCTGCTTTACATCCAAAATCTTGTACGTGGAGTGATAAGTTGGCAAAGTTCTTACGATTTTTGTACTGTGCTGCTAAACCATCCGAATTATATATTACAAAGTCCACAGTAATGCCCGCTTTCTCTCGTAAATAGAATATTAGCTTTTCTGATAGAGATGTACAGCAATCGTATTATGATCTTTTATATCAGATATTATAGCGTAACTGATGTGTCCTAATTCACCTTCGGGTGTTATTCGGTAGTATGTCACAAAAGGATGAATGGTGACTTGTGTTTTTAATCAATGCTTACCTTTAGAACAATCTTGTAAATCTATTGTGTGGTTTTCAGCCTAATCTAGTTAAACCAGAATTTGACCCACTCTGAGATAAACTTTCATGCTGTTAATTAACCTACTTTGTTGTTTGGCAATAAAATCATATCGAAGAAGTCGTTTCATATCTTCACTTAAATTATTAATAAATTCTTCTACTGGTGCCACAACAGTTTTTAAATCTGATCTATCTACGTTTAGACATTGTTTAATCTTGATATCTTCAACGTAATTTTGTATGTAAGCATTTTCTAAAAGCAGTTTAAGGTTTTCGTCGCCGAGAAACAAAAGCGAATCGCAGTGGACGTGGCGCGGCGCGGCATAATGCTTGTCGCTTCGTCGTGTAGGACCGTAAGATGATTTATTTTTTTTCTCATAAACCACTGGCGGTCTTTTTTTCTTGAATTTAAATGTCATTGCAAACAATTTCAGACCTTAAAACTTTAAATCGGTTAATAAGAAACAAAGATATAGAACTATCAAAAAAAAGTTACAAAAAATTTAAAAGTCCCATATCTCCGCCATTTTTTTGAATTTTCAAAAAATATTTGGGGTTATTTTTCTACACTAATACAGAACAGTATACACCGAGTTACAGCCAAATCCCTTTACAAGACGAAAATTCTTGATCCGCTTGACGTGGACTCCACCAATTATGACTTTGGAGATTATAAATGTTGAGGTTATGGGTTTGAGGGTTATGGGTTATCTCAAGTTATCGAACTCGAAAGGTAAGCGGTTATACGGCTTAATGGTTAGCATTGTTAAGTTTTATAGCTTCAAGCTTTTTTTTGAGGTTAAAAAAACGCTGAGGTGATATGGAGAAACAGGTTTCGGATTCGGTTTAAGCGACCCAAAAAACATATACGAGTACTCCACCTGGTGGGTTTTAAGGAACCCCACACTCATTTTTTGTTGGCCTGTATTATGGATTAATGAATTATATGTTAAATAAGTGTTATTTTAAGTAATTTGGCCTTGATTATAGCATTCTTTTCAAGAAAGGCATAAGTTACAACTATGATTAAATTTATTTATGATTATCCCAAAAAACGTATAATTTTATGTATTGCTAAACTTAGATTCCAAAATCGACAAAACACAGTCAAAATACAGTGAAAACCTTTAATAGCCCTCCCTTCTATAGCCCTGCGGAGAATTGACGCCGCGCCGCTGGTTGGCATAACAGTAGTTGCGCGGGGTTCTTGGGGCCTGTGGTTTTCACTCAGGCGAGCGCTCAAGCGTTAATAAACATAAGCGGATCGGGCTATAATGAGTTCCTTTAGACTACCGTCAGTCCAAAATTCGGCACTATAGAAAGGTTTCACTGTGTATTGATCGAGTTTTATAAATGTTATCCCACTGATTGATCTTAGAAAAAGACAACTTCTTAATATGTAATTTGAATGATAAAATTAGTAGATTATCCTATTTAGAATACTTCAGGAAATCAGATTCGGTCATGATTTTAAATGTTTTAATTATGATACCCTCCTATGGACCTTCAAGGAATCCCTCACAATTGCTTACGACTGAATGAGGTCTTGACGTTTATTTATGTACAAACTAACTTTTAGTTGTGCAAACCATTTTAATTTTCTAAACAATTAATTTCTTGTAAAAATAAAAAAATTGTCGTATATTGTAGATGCCATGAATCTTATTCACTATGAAGAAATATTGAAGAAAAACAGAAAAAGCATAATTCTCTGGCAGTTCCTTCACAAATTAGAACTTTTCTCTGTTTTTTTTTGTGGGTTAAATTCTAGTTAGTTTTCAAACCATTATTTATTACTAAAAAAAAAAATATATTAAGAATTTTTCTTCTCTTATCTGTAAAAAAATATTGAAATTCTACCAAAACAGACGAGTTTTTAACATAATAGATGAAATCTAAAACAAACAGTTTAATTATTGTACAGAAAAGATTAGCTGTCAAACGAAATTGAATGATTGAATTTTAAATTAGAAAAATTAATTCTAATCCGAAAAAGAAAAACTGATTTAATCTAAAAATTGTTTGTTGAACCAGCTTGTTGAAAATATATTTATTTAGTTATAGATTTATTACTTCAGTTGAAAATTCATTTATGTAATTAAAAATTAATTTATTTTTAGATAATTTATCTTTTGTATATGAAAATTCAACTATTTGGTTAAATGTTCAAAATTCACCTTTTTTGTCGAAAATTCATTTTTTTAACTTAAAAATATAATATTTCATTTTTTATTGAATGTTGATCATTTTTAGTTAAAAATTAAACTATTTATTTGAAATTTAACTTTTTTAAATTAAAAATTCTGCGCCTAAGTGTAGAATCCATATTTTCAAATACACGCGTTTTAAATCTGAAATGAGTATTTTTTTGTATTAAAATGAGTTGAGAATTAATCTTTTTTTGTAAAAAAAGTACGACGAAGTATATTATCGTTGAGAATATTATTTCAAGATACAATTTAAACAATGATTTCAGAAAAAATGATAATAATTTCGTGATGTTTCCTATCTCTGTCCGTATAAATTGCTCTTACGTTAATGAAATAAATATCTCACGTGATAATTATTTAGTAAATAATATAATTTTTTAGTTTTAATGATAAGCAATACCTCAAAGATTAAGATAAATTAAAAATATCCAATCCTTTATTTTAAGCTCTACTTTAAGATAGCACTTTTGAATTAATTAATATTTTTAAAATACTAGAAAAAGAGAATAAGACTCCAGTCTGAAAAAATCAGAATACTTAAAAAAATTATTCTTTTGCGAATTATCTAAGCAATTATGTTTGTTAAATTACTACAACCATCACCTCACTATGTAAAAAAACAGACAGACTGTAACAAATTTCTGAAAAAGCTACAGGATATTATTTTAAAATTATAATAAAAATGCATTTAAACCATTAGGTTTATTAGATTAAATTAAAATTAATAACAATTTTCCAGACTTAAAACATTTTTGCTTCCAAATTTCGAAAAAAGGAGTCACTATGTTTATGTATTAAAATAGACAATGTTTTAAACAAAGATCATTCTAAATTGGAAACCAGATTTTTAAAAATAAATTTGGTTCTTTTTTACAACAGGAAATTTCCGTAAAGAATTTTAATTTATATTATATAAGAGCGAATCTTTGTAAAGACTTATTACTTGACTTGGAGAAGAAGCGAATTAGAAAAACCCTTTGCATCGCTTCCCCTAACTTGCCTTTTCTCCACTTTGACTCCCTTGCTTCGACCGATTGAGCTTACTTCTCATCGGTCGCCAAGTCGGCCTCGGTCGCCAAGTCGGCCTCGGTCGCCAAGCCGGCCTCGGTCGCCAGGCCGGCCTCGGTCGCCAAGCAGCCAAAAGCGGCCGTACCGTCATCTATGCTCCCACCTCTTCGAGCTTCGTTCTTTTAAAGGCGGTAAGAGTGGGGTTTTACGAGTTGACAGATTTTAGCTCTTATAGCTCGCCTGAGGCCATCCCTGCTTTAAAATATTGCTAGGTCAATATTACGAGTGAGTGACGATTCCTAAAAGTTCTATGAAAGTACTAATATTCAAAAATTCTTCATTTCACCTGAGTAGTCATTCAGAAAACGCCAAATCAAACGAATACAAAATGGAGTCGATTGGTTAATATAATCGCCAGAGCCATGAAAGTTCCATTGTATTGCTAGTTTCCTTTTAAGACTATCTCGCGCCCTTCTTAAATTTTTCTTTGATTGCTTAACGAGTCGAAAATAAATTAGAATAAATTATAATTCATTAAAATATAAACAATTAGTCTTTGTTAAGCAAGATTACTGTAAGATATTTCGATATGAAACACTCCACAGCAATTTGTGAACAAATCATTTGCTAGCAGTGGATTTCATTTAATTTTATTTCCAATTTTATGATTGCTATAAACAAATTTTAAAATTCATGTAGAATTTGAACACTGTTGAGTCTCGGAAACGATTTTAAAATTTAACCTTTTTAGTGAAAAGCTTAACCATGTATTTAAAGATTTGCATCTTTTTGTTAAAAATTTAACTATTTTGCTAAAAGTTATATTTTTCCTTCAAAATTGATCTTTTTAAGCCAAAAGTATGAAAGTTCATTTGAAAGTTAATCTAAATTTTCAGAAACTAGTTTTTTTGTTAGAAAAATTTAAACTATGTTGTGTTTGGTTAAAATTTTGTATTTGGTTAAAAATTCCTCTTTTTTAAATAAAAAACTAACCTTCTTGATTGGAAAGATACCAGGTCATGGGTCAAGGAAGACCTTCTACTTCTTCTGAAGGTTGAATTTGACATTGAAATAACCTTCAAAGTCAAGCTCAAGGTCAAATGATATTTTTCGGGTCAATGTAAATAAATGTAAAAAGAGTTGAAGAATTTCAATTTATTGTTAAAGATTTAAAGACTGAACTCTATACAATACAAAAGATAAAAAATATTTCTGATTTGGAAAAGGGAATTTCATTAATATAATTGCAATCCTGCATTTGTAAGAATATCTTTTTAATTCCCTTCTTCTAATTCAGAATTGATAATATTTTTAAAATTCCCATTCCATTTCCAAAGTACCCTGTTCCAAGTCAAATTATAATTTATAATAGAAATTCCATGTTTCTAACTACAATTATATTGCATTACAGCATGCTCTAATACAATTTCAAAATACAATAATCCTCTCTTCCTGAAAGCAAAAAGTTTTAGGTTTTATTTTGAATTTTAGGCAAAATATAAAATAAACATTATTATATTTTTGCATAAAAATAATTCTTCTTTATCTTGTAAACAACATTCAGCAAGATTTTTGATCATATGCGTCCATTTAATTTGTATTTTCAAAAAACGACCTGTGCTACTACCATTGTCAGCACAGTTTCCAACAAATTTAATAAGAAGCGGCAGAATGCAGATGAGACATTTAACAAATTCAGAACTGAAGCAGCAGAGTTTGCTGAAAAGCACGTCCGAGTTTCTGCTGAAAATAAAGAACAATTTTCGAAGAAGTGACATTGAAATTACAGTAAAATATTTGAGCGTCAGTTGTGTTCGAAAGACGAAACAGGTTTAGAGAGATATCATCTGAAGAACCTTTTATTGACCCCATGCAAATCTATCGAGTTTGTACTTATATTCCCTCAATGGACGCGTGACACATCATTACTTACGAGAAATCGTATGATTGAGATCAAGGAAAATACTTCTTCTCTTCCGGAGAATGTCTTTTTTGAGTTTTTTGTTGCACCTAATTCGATTTCGAGAGAGATGTTAATCTTCTGTCAAAGTTGCATGATAAAAGCGATTTAGTGACAGTAAACGATGAAAGCGGCGTTTTAAACTCAGAGAAATTATCAGAAAAAGATTTCGTAGTTTTTTAAAGGTTGCATCGTCATCCTTCTCCTATTCATATTTTTTCGTTAAAGGCTTATTTTCTTCAACTTCTTTATTAATGGACGGATTAGATATGTCAATCAGTATCTGTAGCGATCTGCTCAATAGCATAAATGTTTCACTCAATATATTTTCAGTCTCTTCTTCACCCTTTTTGAGCATTCTAGGTTTACGTCGAATCGCCTCACTGCCTTTTTGCGATTTGTCCGAGCACCTCCTTCTTTTTGTGAAACTTCGAAATGTTGACGTGTGGATTTCTCAATATATAATGACATGATTTTCACCACATAACTTGTATTTATAGAAAGATGAAACAGTTAATTCCTTTTCTGTGCCTTTCACTGTGCCTTTCATCAGATCTTTAGGTATTCAAGTTTAAGTTTAGCATACGTTAAAACTGTCAATATGAGCGTGTCTATCCATACAGGAAAATACTTTAATGTTATCCAGTTTCTCACCGGCCTCATTATAAAATACAAATATACAATTTTTTTTAGATTTACTGGGTTGTATAATTTCTTCATGCCCACCGAAAGGAAAATATTTAACGTCGTCTGCATTATTTGTCACTCGTTCCAAAAATTTATACTTTGGTTGTATGAGGGACTTCGAATTCATATAAACATTATCAAATTTTAATACTTTTGGGTGTCGGATTAGGGCCATCGCGTTTCACCCTTTTCGTTTCTAATCGGATGAGGGTGTCAAAGTTAACTACCGGAAGTTTAATAGGTTGTGCCTTGAACCGCATCTTGATTTCGACTGTTGTTAAAAGCTATAAATACAGACATTATATAGCTTTAACGTCACTTACGTGCTAACTTCCGTAGAGTGTGGCATGATTGTGCAAGACAATGCGAACAAAGTGTCACGCTATCTTAATCGAGGTAAAGTGTTGATAAAAAAAGTCATTCGCAACTAATCGTTTGAGCTGCATTTGCCTGGCTACGAATAGTGTGGTCCAGGTACTAGAATAGCCAAGCGACTTGCTAAAGGTGATCCTGGTATAAATTCCTTGGATGTAACGTGTAAGGAACACGGCATTGCATACTCGCAAAATCGTGAAAACGTTGAAGCAGGAAAAGGTGCAGATATACTAGCCAGTGAAGCTTGACAACGTGTTTTCGCCAAAGACGGCATGTGCTTATAGAAGAAACCTATTTAAAAAAACAAACCTTATTCAAAGGTAACATCAATTTCGAAGCAGAGGAAACCCATTTCGAATAAGTAACAAGCTAGTAAAAAGGTTGTGAATCCAGCTAAGAAAGCAATGAATCGAAGTAGTGATGCAAAAGTGGCCATCAAGTCTGCAATCAACGGTATCTGCATCAAGAATGCTTGCCGTCCCGGTAATACTATATTTATTTGGAGTGGTTCGATAAGCGACGAAGGTGCTCAGATCCCTTGATATCGGGACACGAAAGGTTATGCACATAAAAAAGCATGCATCTTAAGTCTTCTGTTCCGCGGCTCTGCATCTCACGGCGTCACCGTGGTTGCGGAATGTTAAATCCAAAATGTCTTCACAACAGGATTATTTTGTGAACAGCACCTAGAGTCGCAAATGGAAGAGACCCTCTTCTTAAAATAATTAGGAAGCATGAAGAATTGGGCAAAAGAGCGTTTCTGTAGAATGCAGCGGAGGAGCAGAAAAACTTCTGTGAACAGCTCCTCGATAAGAGGATGGACTTCATCTTCCAACGAATATGTACGATCAGTCAATGTCGTGTGAGCTGACTTTTTCTTTCCTTAATTCACCCGGATTGAAGTCGGGCACCGATGTGCCATTTTGAGCCATGACATTGCCGACGATAGCTGCAGGGCACAATGCGGCATTAGGCTTGCTTTATTACCATCTCTGTCACTCACACGGCGTTAACCCTAATATCGCGTCCCAAAACGCTCCTGGGGAAATAGAGTCAATTGTCGAGAATGAGAAGTGCTCAATTTTCTGAATTTTCTGAAGTTTCTGTTTCACATTTGAGGCCTAAGATAGTTCTTCTTGACTTCGAGAAGCGAACCATGTTCGTTATCGAATTTTCGGCAACAGCTAACGAAAACATCATAGCCAAGGAGAATGAAAAGAAAGATAGTTATAGAGACCTTATAAGGGACCTTCGGTGATTGTATCCCGAATCTTCTGTTTGAATGAATCGGCCTTATCATCGGCACTCTTGGAGGTAATAAGCAGATTAGCACCCGCTCCTGGCGAAATCCTACGCTTGCTGTTCTGACGCACAAATACATTAAAATACTCAAAAACGTGACTTCAAATTAGATAATTCCGAGAAAAACGAATAGATAGCGTTTGACCATTTTGGGCGAATATCTGCAGTAAATGTTAGTCAACAAATTTCATCTTCCCGGACGTTCAATTAAAACTTGAAAAAATTATTGTCAATTAACTCCTTGCGGACTTAAAACTCCTATTTTAAAAAGAAATTGCGCCAAAGATTTGACCAAATATTTTTAAATACTTTCAATCAAAAGTAGATTATGGTTAACTATGTCAAACGCCTTAGAAAAATAAAACAGGATTATAACAGTTATCTCCCTTCTATCAATTGCCAGTTTCGGGTCAAAAGTTACTTTAAGTGAAGCCGTAAGCGTACTATGCCTAGCCCTGAATCCGAACTGCAGTGGGTCAATTAAATTGTTAGATTCAAGGTGTGCCGTAAGTCTTTCGGAGAGTTGGGGATGGCTATTTTAGGAATAGGGCGAATAATCGCCTCCTTCCAGATATTCGGAAATATTCCCACTTGGAGAGATGCGTTATAAATGTGCAAGAGAACAGGGCAAATGACAGGTGAAGCAAATGTTTTTAAATACTTTTACTGATTAGTGCAAAAAAAAAACGAGATATCGCAAAATTTTAACAGAGAAAATTTCATGTCTCGGAAAAGAATGTATTTGCCTCCCCATAAGAGGAAACATTTGTTATTTTTTAAGTAATATAGAATCTGACGTTTTCATTTTAATCAATTAAAGAATAAAAATTTGCAACAAAAATACAAAATTACAAAATAATACAAAATTTGTTCAAAGATACAATAAGAAATCAGAAAAATAAAATTTTGTATTAACAATGCGGACTTTTCGAGCTTGAAAAGGGAAGAAGGAAATTCGGGGGCATCCTATTCCTTTCCCAGCTTTATGCTAACAAGGGGGCACAACGTAATGTACCACACGGATTTTGTTGGGAATATATGTAAGTGTTGTTTGAGACCTCACGAAAAAACTGACTCAGTGTTTGTTCAATTAGGGCCTCCTTTTTGAAGTATAAAATTTTGAAAATTGAGGTGCACTTGCTCTACAAGTGACAGTTTTCTTGAAAGTTAGTTTTTTTGTTAAAAGTAATATTTTTAACTAAAAATTTAACTTATTCTTATTAAAAATTACAAATCAAAAATCGAGAAATTCCAAATATGATGTGACCTCTTTTAACGAGATCTATCTAATTGAAGAGCAGACGATTATTACCAAATGTTTTGAATTGGCAGCTGACCTTTGAACAACAATCCTTCTACCGGAGGCATGACACCTTTATATCCAGGAAATAAGTCCCTAAAGTCCTCGATTCTGAACTTATTAATTCTATAAGAACAAATAGGGAAAAGAACAAGAAAAAAAATTATAGATAAGAAGAAAGAAATTTTGGTTGGTCGTTGAAGATCATCACTTTTTACTTTTGCATCTTGAAATTCAAGAGCTTTCAAGGAAGGTCATACTTTAAAAATTTACAATATAAATTAAATTTTTTATATACGAGAAAACAACAATGGTATGAAATACAGGGACAATATAAGGGAATAAGGGAAATAAGGAAACTAATATAAATATTTTGTCCTAAATTTGTTCTTAAATATTTACTATTATCGTTTTTTCTTGCATACCGGTTGACTATTTTCTTGAAATTTAATAATTACCCCTTATGGTTAATAAATAGCCGTATAAAAGAAGGTTTATATGAAATCTACAATAGCACGAGTTAAAACAATAAGAAAGAAAAGTGGTTAAAGGAACAAAGTAAATTTGACATTTCAGTATCTTTCCCATATACAAGGTTTATCTAAAAGACTGAGAGCTTTGCTAAAAAAACATAAGATCACGTTTTTTTCAAAATAATCATAAATTGAGTAACAAATTTCAGAATATAAAAGACTCTGAATTCTGTGGTTTGAAACAATTTTCGATCTTGTTTTTAACTTTGACTTTCAAATATTGTTTTTAGATCTTTATAATATTATTTTTAGATTAGATTTTTAACCTGAAGAAGGCTTAAGAGTGTTGCCGAAACTTCGTTAATGTAATTCATTTTTTTAAGAAATGATCGTATGACGGAAAAAAAGCTTGAAATTATTTATAATTTCAAAGTTGGATTATTTCAGTTTAAAATTAATAATCTTAAAGATTTCACAACAATGTTTTTAGTTTTAAAAGATTTTGCAAAAGTTTTAGAAAAAATGTAAATTATCAAAATAAATGTACATTATTGCATGAAATACAGATTTTTCAAAGTTTTAACACATCATTTTTAAGTTTCTTTAAAATCTTTTAACAGAATATTTAAAAATATTCTTTACCATGCAGAAAGATTTTGATAACTGTAGCACGAACCTAAAAATTAATTAAGAGTTTTTAAAATGTTCAAATAAATAAAAAAACGTGAGCTTTTGGAGAATTAGCATCGTTTTGATAAAATACGAAAACTTTTTTTTAAGATTTCTGATGAAATTTTTATTTTTTTTTACATTAAATTTTTGTTTTGAAAAAAAAAATTTTTAATTTAATAACTTCCAAATTTTTATAGGTAAAAATAAACAAGAAAATAGTAACAAATCTTTTTAAAAAATTTTATGTCGAATAATTCAACAATATTCTGCATGATGGACACGTTTTAGCTTATGAGAGGTTATCACTGTTCGCATCTGCGTTCTTTTTGCTTATGACCTACGTTTAGTTGGCGAAAAATATTTCTCGCTTATAATTTTATGTAACCAATAAAAGAATTAAAATGTTCTTAATTTTAATAAGAATATAAATATGATATTATATTATCTTATAATTACGAATGAAATTAAGAAAAACGGCAAAAACAAGCAAGAAAGTACTAGCGGCGATCCGCATGTTTTAATATAGTTAATAGCAGCTTGTGAGTGTAGAAGACAAGGGATGCCTAAAAGTAGGCAAAAGGAGCATCTCCTGTGTAATCCTTTTGAAAGGCAGTATTCCACAGGAGAAACTCTATAGCGCAGACTCTAGCAACTCCCTCTTCGACGACGTTTCGTAAGATCAAGAAGCGAGAACTGGAGTGGAACTATAAAAAGAGCAACCCAGTCAAAAAACGGCTGTCTGGATCTTGTGACTGAAACGCACAGATCGCAGAGGCAAATTGGTAGGAGAAGCTTAGAGACTAAAAGCCTCTGGTTCTTGTCCGATAATTGAACTCTAAAAGAATAAAATGCCAAGCTTTTGGAATCTTATTCGGCTAAGTTCTCTGCACAAGAGCCCAGTTAGTACCCTCTAAAGCTGTCAAGAAAATAGACCTAACTTTAGCGACCTTTGCATATCGGATTTATAAAACCTTTAGCTCTATTTTTCGAGTGCCTCCGAATTTCCGAGCCTGCGATAATTCTTATGGCAAAAGACAGTAGGTAAATCTTCTCTGAATATGTAGTGCCCTTCTGCTCTAATTTTTTTTATTTGATTCAGGACTTCGAGACCCGCAAAGTGATTTACATCATTACAATCTTCTTCTTAATTTCTCATTAGCAAGCAAAAATCTTTCTCTTCGTTTATGTCTTCCTCTACATTGATACCAGGCACTTCTATAACCGTGGATGGCTGTAAATTAAGAGTTCTACATTCTTTTCTACAAGCACCAGATATCTTACTACTTTTTGGCAAATTAGAAAACACTATTTGCTGACCTTCCGTTGGAAGCCTCAGATCAATTCCTCTTACATGATGCAAATTTCACCCCCTTTAGTTCGAGGAGGGATGGTATTAAAGGTCTATAAACTGGGTATACAGTGATAACCCACAGCTGCATCTGACTTTATTGAAACTATTTGAATATTTCTAGAGGTTTATCAAGGGATACGAAAACTGCAAAAAAACTACCATCTGAGAACAGCTGGTTTCTTGATAGTCGAGCTTGTAGCCAGACATTCTACAAAAGGAGAAATACGCTCTCGACAAAAAACATCATAGTAGTTAAAATTTTAATAATATTTCAGCTTTTCTAAAAGTAGTTGAATTTTAAAAAAGGCAGAATTACACAATTACAAATATAGTACCTTCTCTCATGAGAATCATGCAGAAACCACTAGTCACAAAAATGAGAAAACTCCATACCATGTTAGTTGAATTCTATTCGATGAGAAGTTTGATAATTATAAATTATATTTAATTAAGTCATTTAAAATGTATCTAGAAAGCGAAACTGTCAGCGAACTTTATTTAAAATTACATGAGTTTATGACAAATTATAAATTTGTGTCTGCTCGGGTTTTTGCGGAAACATGTTTAGATCGGAAAGCCGTATATGAAGGTTTTTGTCCCTTTTTTTAAAAAAATGTTAATTTTCATAGTGTTATATAAAAATGGGTTATTTTAGGCATTGAACTATAGTTTATAATTTTTAACGCTCTTATTAAAATTATTTTATTTACGAAGCAGTAAAGCTATTTTTACTTATAGACTTTGCAAATTAAAATTAAATTAAATATACATAAACTTTAAATTAAATAAATTGAAGTTCTCGGAATAATATTACATAAAACGTGTTGATTAACTGCTTACTAATATTCTTTAGAAATTAAACAAATATTTTCGGTGAGCCATGAAACGAAACGCACACAAGGCAATCTGATCGTAACTCGCTCGGTCGTACCCTCGTTGTGTAAATATGTAATTTAATTTAATTTTTTTTTACCAAATTAATTTATGAATATGTTATACTGTTGTAGTGTATAATGTTATAATTAATATTTAAAATTCAACCCTAAGAGTCGAATTCTTCAGAAAGCAGTTATCTTTAAACCGGAATAGCAAAATTTTCAACAAGAAAATTTTTTTTTGGAATAGCTGAACTTTAAGCTACAGAAAACTTGACAAGAAAAACTCAAATAATTAGAAATTTTCTACCAAAATAGGCAAGTTTTCGAAAAAGCACATTTTGGACGGAAAAAGAATAAAAAATTTCACCTCAAAAAGGAATATTTACATTTTCACTGAAAGAAATAGTTATAAACAAAAAACAAACAAAAAATGTCAGAAAATCAGTTTAGTTCGCATCTGAAGAGGTTACTTTCGATTTTAAATTACGAATCCTCAAATAAAAAACATTTAAAGGAAAGTGTTTAAACTTATACCACATAGTTGAATTTTAAAACAAAGCATAGATTTTTAAACCCGGAAAATTAATTTTCTACGTAAAAGACGAACAATCAGCAAAATACATAAATTATTCACCAAAAAGTTGAAATTCTTAAAAAGAAACTTTTTTTTAAACAAAAAATGGAGTAGTTAACTTTTTAGTTTAATAAATTAATTTTTGCAAAAAATAAATTCATAAATACATAAACAACAAAATATATAACACACTGACACAAAAAAAATCATTTTGCGAGCCCCTGATTCCGAATCCAAAGTCCATAAACCGCCAGTGAAATAAAAAATAATTAATGATTAGAATATAATGGTATTTGACTAACAATATTTGAAAAAATATCTTTAAAACATTGTATGTAAATTATTATAAACCTATAATTATTTTCCTCACAATCTATTTCGTGTGGAATAGGAACAAAACATTTTTATATTCTTTCGAAAAAAAGGCTGAGCAATTGACAAAAAATTAATGCCTTGGGAACTCGTAATATTTTAAGATGGCTTCGGATTACCATTTTTTTGTTAAGCATTTCTTTTATTTCATGGATGCCCTGGATTCTGGTTGACATGCTGTATTTCAAAATTCTTTGAAATTGGACGAAGGTGGCCTATTGCAATATCATCCATTTCTTGTTTGGTCAACTGGGTAAGCAGACGGGTTTGTATGTTCATTTTCACCCGTTTTTTACCTTTAGGATAATTTTTATATATGCCACCAAGATATTCACTTCTTTCCAATATTGCATAGATGTCACCATCAAATGTTGATAATATAATTTGTTCTTGGTCTGGCATCTTCACATAGCGAGTATTTCCTGCGTACAATAACAGGTTTTTTTCTGAAGGAAAACTGTATCTTTCAAATTGGAAAATCATTTCTGGCTTCCTCATGGGGATAAGCCGAATAAACGGTAGCTGGTCAAATCCAAATCCAGATCCGTCAAGAGAAGGAAGTCTGGTAGGTGGAGACTGAAATCTAGTAGGAACAGGCCTGGACTGCTTACCACGTGTTTGCTCAACAGGATGATCAGACCTGTCATAAGAATGATGATTTTTAGAAGAAACAGAAAGAGAAAATGAAGACGTTATATAATTTAAATAAGATTAAAATCCAACTTGAAATCTTAGATAACGTCGATTAATCAAGTTAATGCGCAGAATTCTTAAAATTAAAACCAACAATCCAACGACCAAATTTGGGAAATCACCATTAAACGTGTCTATTGCATTTTGTAAAAAGATAAAAACTTTGTGTAAGAAGAAAAGAAAATTCTTTTTTTGAACAAAAATAAGAAAGAGAGCCAAAAACGAAACCTTCTTCCTTTTATTTTTATTTTATTCGTCTTCTTTTAATACTATCAAATCACAATGAGACGGTCCGTCTTATTTTCATAATTAAAACAAAATAATCAAGATACGGGCGAACATTTACATTGATACGCCTCTGACTAGAAAGTGAACATCCGAGTAGAGCTAAGAGAGGATTCGACAAATCGTTCGATCATGCGATCGATTGCGTGCGCCATCGGCTAATAAGTGGGGATGGGACCAATGCACCTTATATATTGATCCCGGTATCGGCACCAGCTCTCTCTTCTAAATCAGCGATCTACCAGGGAGCAACTCTCTTGATCTAACTGGCTACCTGTCACTTAACACAGAGCTTTAATGTTCATCATTAGCAACGTTAATTCAAGAATACTATCCTGATTTTTTTTTATTCAAGCTTCAAATCTACATATAGATTTATTCGCCAAACTACATATAGATTTATTCGCCAATTTATTCCTGATTTATTTTGAATTAGCGTAGTAGAAGTGAGTTCGGGGGAATTTAATTTTATTTAGTATATGCATGCATATAATGACTTTGAACTCCATGTTCAGTGGAGACCTCGTTGTGCATGATGGCATTTAGTGAGGGAATTATTATAAATTATGACATGGTGTGTGCGACATTATTGTAATGACTTTGCACTTTATTTCACGATAAAGACCTCGTTGTGCATGGTCGCACTAGCTAGTGAAATTTTAATGGGCATGTTTAGTTTGATTCTTAAAAAAAAAGAAGTGCCAGAATGAAATTTGTAACGACTTTTCATTTTATCTAACGATAAAGACCTCTTCGTGCAAAGAAAGTTCTTGTCTTGCTTTTTAATTATATTGGAGAAGAATCCAATTCAGTTCTTTTTAACAAGTTATTAAAATTAAAAATACGCAATCATATCTCGCTTGAGTTAACTTAACTGCTGTTCTTTAAATTATTCAATTTCAGTTATATAATGGTTAGAACTTGTTTAAGGTCCTTTCAGTATTGGAACCAATTCACATTGTTGGTTGCAATTTACTGGGCAGGAAAAAGTAAACGTAAATCAAACGAACCTCTTAATGAAAATAAATAACATAAGAGATAAGTTTAAAATGCCACACTACTATTACCAAAAATTAATCTAATTTGTGGTAAATTTCAAGATCTTTTTCTAAAATGAGTCAACTGAAAGAATAAATAACTAGATAAAATTGTAGAAGACAAAAACAATCCCCGTTTATAGGAAGATAATGTTACAACAATAAAAAAATAATTATCAACGTTTTGGCACATATAGAGCATGTTTATCAACGCAAAACAAAAAAAAATGAAATTCAAACAGGCCGGAAGGGTGTTCGGTTGGTTGCCTTTTCATTATTATTTTCTCTTTCTAATTTGTGTCCAAAATAGAGAAATCTTTTCTGTTATTTAGAAAAAATTTAATTTTTTTTCAAAAGGCAATAGGAAATTTTTGTATGATATTAAATAAGCATAAATGTTACTGAATCTTCATAAGGTTTCGATAATTTTTTTCTAATAAAAGAATTTCGTTGTAGATTGAATTTTCAATGTCAGTAACTAATCTCTTATTTTTTGTTAAAATTGTTAAAGTGACTTCGCAGGAAATGGAATAGATAAAACATGAGATCGTGTCGCGGAAAACGCATTGGGAACGAAGTTCCTCGTTACTTCCTCGCATTGAATGACTCACACACTCCATGTTTTCTCTTTCTCTCTCTTTCTCTCTCGTTCTCTCTCTCGGGGAGAGAGAGAGAGAGAGCCGACAGTAAGAAAGAGAATGCGCGAAAGAACGCGTGTAGTACGTAGTATATTTTTCACCGCAGCGAGTAAGAGAAAGAGAGGGTGAGAGAGAGAGAGAGACATGGATACTATATAATATGCCGACCGCTCGAAACTTTCTACGCTACTCCCTCCGTTTCGGCATGTCGCTTTTTTTCCATCACGTTTCATTTTCACTGGCTAGCCCCCAGCGCCCGAACCCCGGTAATCCGGCATGGGGAACTTCGTTCCAAAAAAATAAATAGAACTTGATAAAATACCTAACACTGCAAGGTAAGTTAAAGAAACTGCAGGATAAACTGAAAAAGCTAATGACAAAATTTGAAATCCATTTCACTGAGTAGAATTAATTTAATTTACATGAATTAGAAATATAAGAATAAATTTAAAAGAATTCAAGAGATGGTGATAATACTTAAAAAATTGATAAGAATATAATTGGAAAAAATTGTAACAATAAAGAATCCCAAAATATTCAAAAAAAATTTGATTTCGTTCATGCAAACTCAAGAAAATTAAAAAAAGATTAAGGTGGATAGATGAAATTAGGAAGAAATTCATTGAATTCTTACCAAAAATAGTAATCCATAGTAATACAAGGTAAATTTGAAGGCCCTTAGTAGAATCAAAAAGATTTAAAGTCGGAAAAATATTAATTGAATTCATCGGCTTTCAAGAGGGTTGCAAATAATTCAGACTTGAGTAAAAAAATATTCAAGAATAATTAGAATTTTTTTGAGTTCTCTATATTAATTAGTTAAGCAAAGAAATGTAAAAAATATTTTTATTTAAAAAGATAGAATAGTGACTTTATCTGGAAAGAGTGACTAACCAAAAAGTGTGATTAACGTATGGTTAGTTTTTTTTAAATTTAATTTGTTTTAAAGTAACTCACCCAGAACTGCCGTTGATATGCTCTACTCTATAATTAATTAACCAAAAGCGATTTCTTCCTACTGGAGTTTCCTTGACTTCATCTGCGGTCATTGAGATTACCCTGCAGCTTGTCATGTTGAGTTTTGCTCGACCTTTACATTCAGTTCGAGGATCGTATACATATATTCCAGCAAGAACATTAGAACTTTCCACTATTGCAAAGAGCTCATCATCGACTGTTGATAATACAATTTGCTCTTCCGTTGGTAACGGCCGAAAGTTTCCTGGGCTTGGGCGTATTTCAATTCGTTTATTTTCACGAAACTTGTATCTTCGAAGTACAAATTGCCTGTCTGGATTTCTCTTAGGAATAATTCGAATAAATTCAAGTTGATCAAGTCCATATTCACGACCATTAGAACAAGGAAGCCTGGTAGGTGGAGTTATATAGGTGCGAGGGGGAGACCGGGATCTTGGGCGATCAGAAGTTTCGGCAGGAGAAGAAGATCTGGTCGGAGAATTATATCTGTCAGGAGAAGACGAACTGGCAGGAGAAGACGAACTGGCAGGAGGATGCCGTCTAACGTAAGAAGAAGAAGAGGAAGAAGCATATCGACTGTCATTACGAAAATGTTCAGACTGTGCTCTTGTCTCTGCAAGAAGAAAAAGGCGATTATATTTTCTTTAAGAACCAATGTTTTTGTTTGTTCTGATCCTATTGGAACAGTACCAGTCTCTAGTTAATTTTTTCTATTTAACGGAACTCAAAAAAGGTCGATAATTTATGCTCAAAGTATTTGGAGCTCTATTATTTTAGAGTCTTTATGAACTGTAATTTTATACGTAGATCATTAAGATCGGACGGAGCATCAAGGCATCCACAATTTATTATCATTACCCTGAAGATATTAAAAATCGTTTATATAACTTCTTTTATCTGAGGCAACCTCCAACGTCACAAAACCCAGAAACTTTCATGAGAATCATTTGTTGTCATATGTTCCAATATTTTAATTTAGCAACATGGCACTAAATACGAATATCACGTTAAACGTAAATATATAGATAACAAATTGAAGATAAAGAATAATTTCGAGTGTAGTCGTTACGCTTTAGTTTTCATATGCTACAAGGCCTAAATAAAACTTTTGATCAAAATTACAAATGCTAGGTTAAATATAATGGTATAAAAGTAAAATGTAAGACTAAACGAAATATCACATGTAATCGTAATTTTTTGTATTTGCCATAATTTAGAATATTTAAATCTTGCGACGTGGCACCAAATATAAAAATATAATTTAAAAAATGTCTGATTATAGATTTTTACTGTAAATTTCATGTTAAACATAATTCTAAAGCATATAAATGTAAGCTAAGCCCTATGTCACAAGATTTGTTTTTCGCAATGTGACACTAAATAAAAATGTCGGTAGAAATTTTTTTGGTTGCAAATTTTCATCATAAATTTTTTTCAATACAAACTATTCGATTATGAATTTTTTAATATAATTAAAATACATTAAGTAGTTCTTGTTAATAAAATAATGTTAAGTAAACTTACTTGTACATTTAAGCCAAGCTATGTAGGCAAATAAAAGAATTACTATCTTCATTGTTTCCAGACGGGAGTGTAGATATTGACAGAGACCTCAAGACTGATTGCGAAAAGAAAGAATTTCGTGGAAACCGGCTGCTTTTATAGACTATTTACTAATGACGGGAGGCTAGAGATTTATAACGTAATAATTTCTCATATCTGCCAGATTCATTACTTCCAGAAAATTAATAAATTTTGGGGAAAAACATTTTATTTGTCATAACATCTCATTTCAAACCATGACTAATGCACTTTTACAGAGACAAATACGTCTGGCTCAATTCTTATCCTCACTTATTTATTAGGCACTTTTATATTTTATATTGTAACATAGTGTTTTTTATTTGTGTTTTCTAGTTTAGAGTTCTTAAATAAAATACATATGATTGAAATTAAATATTATGCTTCGTCCACGCGAAACAACATTTATTTAAAAAAATTACATAAGCAAATTAAAGTTACAGTACATAATATTAATAATGAAATGTAAAAAAAAATTCTCTTTAAAACTTTATCATTATATCTATAATAGTAGATTATGCACCTAGGCAGTAAAGTTGAACTTTATACGAGGATACAGAATAAGAGCTCTTTTTTGGAAAACGGCGCTTGATTCTACCACGTACGCATGCGCGTGCGATGACGTTAGAAGTTTAAAATCCACTTCGTAGCTTAGCGTAGTTTTAAAATGAATTCTTGACAACTTTTTTTCACTTTTCTTTCACTTCTCAATCACTTCTTCCTCCTCGCTGTCACTTTACGTGCCACTCGTCACAGTACAATAAAATGCTATTTTACTGCCGCTCCACGAGCAGATAAAGTGCGTTTTTTTACTGTTTCAGATAAAGCAATGTCTTCAACACAAAGATGTTAAAACTTTGATTCTATTTACATCTTGAACGTTTTTAAAAATTGAAATTTATATTTGTTTCCCTCAAAAATAAATTTCCGCCTAAAATTTTACTTATATAACACATTATTTTTAATGTTGTTTACTTATTTTTATGTTACATGTTCTCAAATAAAAATTTAATTCAATTTCAATTACATTATATTCTTTATATTCAATAGTTTAAGACTGTAAGTACTGTAAGTAATTCTATTCGATGAGATTTTAGATATTTAATAATTATGTTTAATAAATAGTTTTAAAGTTGCTTTTTAAATATTAAAAAAATTTTTTTTTTAAATTGTTTACCCTAAAATCAACTTTAGTTTATCAAAAATTTAAAATGTCTTGTTTTATTCCCTAGGCGATTATTTATATTTGTAAATTTTAATGAAAAGTGTTTGATTTAGAAAGTAGTTAATGCACTGAAATAAACACTAAACATTAAATAACATTCAATAATGAAATAAAAAAAGGAAACGTGTTTTAATAATAATTTTCTGAAATTATGCATCAAAGCTAAACTAATTTACACAATCTAAATGACAAAACTTTAAAATTTTTTGATATTGAAAATGGAAATGTTTTTTGAAAATTTAACTACTTTGCTTAAAATGAACTCTTTTGTTGAAAATTCATATTTGCGATTTAAAAATTACTTGGATGAAAATGAACTCTTCCATTTAAAGTTAATTTATTTGGGTAAAATCTTAAACTTTAAACTTATAATAAATTAAGTTTATTTTCAGTTTGCTGTTACTGAAAATTAATTAATAAAATAATAATAATAATAAAAATGTTAACACTTTTCATCTGAAACTTTGAAGATGTATAAGTAATAATAATTAGGTTTGAATGATTTTTGAAATAGAAGAACAAGTTTTGACTTGTAAATCTTTAAAATTAGAAAAGTTTGAAAGAAAATTATCGAAATTATAAAATTTTTAATTATAATAAAACATAATTTCCACATTTTTAGGTTTAAATTTTCAAAATTAAAAATATTTTAATTCTAAAGAAGTATTATATATTTTTATGATTTTGAAGAATAAAGATTATTTTTTCAATCGAAAATCAAATTTGTATATAAATCATCAAAACTACAGAAGTCCTACATTTAAATCACGAAAATAACATAATTTTTTATTCATAATTTTCCAAATTGAAAGCTCTACCATTTTAAAGGTTTACAATATCAATTATCATTTTTTTTAAGTCTAGTACTTTTTATGATTTTCAAAATTATATTTATACTAATCTCTTAAACTTAATGAAATTTTCTAGAAAAACTTTGTAATCATTCTAAATTAAACAATTTTCGAAAAAGTGCAAATTTTTGTTTGAAAGTTAAGGAAACAGTCTTAAGTGTTTGGAAATCTTCTTTAATTTTCTCTTACAATTAATTTCAAACCATAGTTAAATGCAAAAATTAGTTAAAAGTTCCCTTTTTCAGTAACAAATTGAAATATTTGCTGAAAAATTCATGCGTTATTTTGATAATTAGTTCTTAGGGTAAAAAATTAATTTTCTGGGTTAAAAAATCAATGATTTGATTCAACCTAACTGTGTGGTACAAGTTTAAACTATTTTCTTAAAATATATTTTTTTCTTATTGAAGCTATAAATTGAATTTTTGTATAAAAGTTCAACTCTTTAGTAGAAGATTCGTCTTTTTGTCCGAAAACATAATCCTACATTTTTTATTTTGCAGAGTAATTAAAAAACAGAATAGTCGACACAGACAGCAATTAGTGACACAGAATTTATTAATTGAATTTTCTAAGGCAACTTCTAAGTCGCAGTTCAGGTGCCTTCTAACTTTATAACTTGATAGTTTTTGGAAACAAAATTTTAAAGCATCCAGTATCCCGTCTGTATCATATATCATTTTGCTCTTGCTAATTCTCATGCTGAATAATTCTGTACTTTAGCCACAATTAATATGGTTATAAAACAGTTTTTTGCTTTTTCCAACGTCGTTTTAATTTTTTTTCTCTTCCGCTGTTTTTATTGTATGTCTACTTTCATCGACCATGCTGCAGGAGATGCTCTTCCTACAACCACAGTACCACACACTCCACTCGCAGTACTAAGAATGGCATCCTCGATCATAGCCCGCGGGCTCTCTATATTTTTATTTTGTTTTAGCTGCTGCCGAATTATGCCTTCTCTTCGTTTGTTAATCTTATTCTGAAAACCTATTCGCACTCCTGTTTTTTGTAAATTCTCAATCTTGATTCACGTTTGTTTCGTTGTTCTGGTTTTCTTTCCTCTTCTCTCGTAATCCTCGCATCTTTTACTGGCCCACTTAGTTTTTGATCCCCAAGAACAAAGTCAATTATACAGTGATTAGTTCGTTTACACTAGGTATACACGTGGATGATTTGATGCATGTGCCTAATATTTTTTGTGAGTAAGCCATTTTCTAAGCACAAGCCTACTAATCTGTTTCTGTTGGAGGTTAGTTTTGGATTCACAAAATTATCCAGAAGCCTTCTCTGCATCTGGGAGATACAAGATCATGATCTCTGAAATACTGTCTTGCTCCTTCTATTATAATCAATATTTTTGTAAAAAACGTTAAAAAGTCCTGCTTTTTCTCTATATTGAGTAATATGTTCACTTTTGGGGAGGTTATAGATGAACCGAATGCAAGCATTAAGCGTACGCTCGAGCTTAGCATTTAGCTCATCAGTAATATCCTCATGCACTACACAACCACAATCAAAGAAAGGGAGTGTGAGACTTTTAATTAGGAGTATACGAGTTGGAGTAGGAAGTGAATCTTTATTCCTGGTAAGATGTTGAAGGACTCTAAAGGTCTTTCTTGAGATATCCAAGACCTGTTCATTCCAGGAAAGAGTAGGATTAAGAATAAAGCTTAATCTTTCACGGATTTCACAAAGGGAATGACAAGCCAATGAATGAAAAGTGGATGTAGAACTGCAACTGTATTAGGTGATGGAGAGGAAGAAGGTCCTATGATTATAGCCATAATTTTAGCAGGGTTAAGAGTAAGACCAGATGTTGCGGCCCACTGAACCACGATTTCGATATCCTCCTGCACCTTTTGGAGTAAAATCTTAAGAGTGGTAATAGGCCCAGAGAGGTAAAGCTTGAAGTCGTCAGTATATTTATGATAGTTACAGTGCCGAAGGTCACTGTCGAGATCAGAGGTATAAATATTAAATAAGTTAGGTGCAAGAGAGGATCCTTGAGGGACATCAGACTTAACTTCCCCTCAATCAGAACGCTTACCATTGCTTATTTGTACTCTTTCAGAGCGATTAATCAGAGACGATTGAAACCACTTAACCACCATATTAGAGAGGTCAAGTGATTTAAGCCTAGTCAAAAGTAGATTATGGTTAACTATGTCAAACGCCTTAGAAAAATAAAACAGGATTATAACAGTTATCTCCCTTCTATCAATTGCCAGTTTCGGATCAAAAGTTACTTCAAGTGAAGCCGTAAGCGTACTATGCCTAGCCCTGAATCTAAAGTGCAGTGGGTCAATTAAATTCTTAGTTTCCAGATGTGCCGTAAGTCTTTGGGAGAGTTGGGGATGGTTATTTTAGGAATAGGGCGAATAATCGCCTCCTTCCAGTTATCCGGAAATATTCACACTTGGAGAGATGCGTTATAAATGTGCAAGAGAACAGGGCAATAAATTACAGACCAAGCCTTCTCAAGAGATGCCATATATTTAAATTTTTGTCCCTATTTTTTATAGAATTGTAATTATATTGATTGAATGAATATTGAATGAACTACTTTTTGTTCTTTTGGCTAATCTACGTTTTTTATCTCTTTCTTTTATTAGGTCTTCGGTATACAGAGAAATCCAAGGAGTATGCTTTTTTTGGTTGCAAGGTATGCAGAGGGGCGAATTTATCAAAAGCTAAAGATAAGAATTTGTATGAAGAAATTACCTTTCTATTGATATCCTGTTCAGTGAAAATGCTATTCCAGTCATATGTGGAGAGGTGCTCAAGAAATTCAGTTTCATTTATATTTGGCAAATTACGCATGATAATAGGCTTTATACTGTAGGTAGGATTGAAGGAGAATGGTAATGGAACAACAAAATCAAGTAGAAAAATAGCAGTTGTTAGAAGGAGAGCTCTGGCAAAGATCCACATTTTTGCAATTGGCGGATTTAATTCCTAAGCGTAACTGACAAAATTTTGAAAAATCACTCCTATTCATATTAAAGATTACAAAGCTCAATCAGAAAAATCGTGACAATGACTAGAAGAATAAAAATATCAAAAAAAATTTTCTTAGAATGTACTTTCTTTTATGTAGAACAATTATAATTCTGCAATAAATAAAAATTATGTTTTAAGCAAACTAAAATGAAAAGTCTATTGACTTTTCCATATTTTGAGGCAGCATTTTGATACATCTGATCCTAATCCTTTAAATTATAATATAAGTATTTATTAATTATTCAGAAAAGAGAAAAATGTTATCACATAAATCCATAATACAAATATGCACAATGATTCCAACCATGAGAGAGATAAAACTTGACCAATATCGATCTGCTTTTCTGAAACCTCCATCTAAACTCTGCGTGTACGTTGAATAGATTTTTTTAATGCCGTATTTTCAAATTAAAAAAAAGAAAAGAGCAAAGGAAAGACGTTAAAGCTAAATATTCTACAACAAAAAATGAACTCTCAATTACAAATTTAAGAGTGAGTATTTCAACTCAAATTTTTTATTTCTGAATCTAAATCAGTTTTATTTATCCAAAAAAGGCGAAATTACTATTTTCATAATACGCGCAACGAAAATTCGACTTTCGCCGCCTCTTGAGCGATGCGAAAATGACGGATTCTTGACGAAT